>CABFWB010001140.1:74522-162259 GCA_902151455.1 Timema bartmani | reverse complement strand
CTATCTCCATTTTAGACTCAATAGTCAATATTTACATTTTTTATTGGTCAAAATGTATAAATGAATAATTAAATATCAATGCGATGACTTGAAGATCTGCAACACCTTATAAAATGTTAAAACTTTAACCAGAAATCGAAATTTTAATACGAAGTGTTGACCCTTGTGGAAGACATTAAACTGTTTGAAATGTTCTTAGGTGGACAAAGATGCGCCTCTTTTCTCATTGATTCTATATCATTGTTTATTATTTTATGCATGTTCTTATGTGGAGTGGTGATGATACAATGTACATTATTCCGTTCAGAAATCTTACGAGTTTATAGAAAGAGAGAGAAAGTCTGTGTGGTGCGCCGTACCATTTATTTCTATTAGCCACAACAAACCATTCAAGTAACATTTGAGCTGCTATTATTTTAACCAAAGAGAAATATTTTATTCCCCAATGTACAATTATAAACAAATCATGGTTTTCAGGGTGATGTAGACAAAGAATTATTGTACAGATGAGCAAACACCCACACAGAGTGAAAAGATGTAATATTCCCTAGGAAAATTGGTTTTAAGTTTTAGGCTAATATTTTCGCCAACATCCTAGATGCTTAAACTTTAAAAACTGGATGAGTTTTCTTTAGTAATTTCAATTACCGGAAACGGGATAATCAAATGATATATAAAACAAGTGAATCGTAGCAGCAATTTCTGCAAATTGTTGAACTAAAATGTATTCTAAACTCTTTACTGGGAAAAAGTTCTATATAATTTATCCTCACTCTACTTTCTAGTAAAAAGTTTACATATAAAATATTATACACTTTACATAGATATTTAGCTTTAGGTGTTTGAGTCAAAACGTATATTTTAATTATTTTCCCCCATCACGCGACGATGATAACTTCAAAGCGATCCCTATCCCAGCTCTCTATTTGTTGCATCAAAACACTCAATTAAAAATCTAGGTATTATTTTTAACCAAAGATGAATATTTTATTTAGCGAAATACAACTATACAAATCATGGTTTCTATGATGATGTATACAAAGAATGATTGAATAGATGAGACACAGCCAAGACAGAAGGAAAATATGGATAATTCGCTAGAAAATTCGAGTTTTTGTTTTGATCTAATATTTTTGCCGACATCCCAGACCTCTAACCTTTGAAATGATTGTCCAATAGTCGAAGTAGGTTCTGCCATTTTCTTGTAATCTAAAATAGATGAAAAGATCTTATCAAATTATATATAAAAGCAGAGGCAAATATTTAAAGACAAATAAGAGGAGGATAAAAATCATTGGTTTATTTGATACATATACAAATAATGGTCGTAATATTTATATTTTTTACACCATGCCGCTAAAGTAAGTATTAAGTTGGTATTATTTGTAACCAGAGATACATATTTATTTATGTATATATACATTCATGCACAAATCGGAGTTTCCATGGAGATGTAAACAAAGAATGAAAAGTTGAAAGTTCTCCTAGAAACTCAGCTTTTATTTGGAAATTATTATTTTTACTAACATCCTGGAGCCCTAACCCTTATAACGAGTGGTCGTTTGTCAAAATATGTTCAGTCATTTTCTCGTAATTTCTATTACCGGAAACAGGTTTATTAAATTATATATATATATGAGAGAGAGAGTGATAAAATGAAAATGAGAGTGTGAATATTTAGTGTGTGATTAAGTAAGTGTGTGGGTAAGTGTGAAAATTAGAGTTTGAATGTGAGAAAGTGAGTGTAAGAGACTGAGAATAGGAAATTGATAGAGATCGAGTGAATGTGAGCAAGTGATATTGAGATTGTGTGTATGTGTTAGAAAGAGAAATACTGGGAGACGTGGGAAAAGTGTGCGTGTGTGTGTGTGTGTGTTTGTGTGTGTGTGTGTGTGTGTGTGTGTGTGTGTAGGAGGAGAGAGAATGTGTGTGAGAGAAAGAGTGTGTGTGTGAGAGAAAGTGATATAGAATGTGTGAGATAAAGTGAGAGAGAGTGTGTGAGTGAAAGAAAGATAATATGTGAGAGAGAATGTCTGATAAAGTGTGTGAGAAAGTGTGTGTGTGTGTGAGAAAGAGAGAGTGTAAAATTTTAGGAGGGCTATTGTGTGAAAGAGAGAGAAAATTCGAGGGCGTGTGAGAGAGAGTCTTATAGAGAAAGTTATAGAGAGAAATTTAGAGTAAGAGAGTTAGAGAGGATGTTTAAGAGAGAGATTGTTTGAGATATAAAATTAGAGAGAGAACTTGAGAGAGTGAGTTAGAGAGAAAGAGAGTTTGAGAGAGATAGTTTGAGCTAGGGAGAGTGAACGTGAGATAGAAAGAGAGTGATTTACCGAGAGTTTGAGAGAGAAAGTTTTAGATAGTTAGAGTTTGAGAGATAAGGAGTTTGAGGGAGAGGGTTGAAAAGAGAGCGTTCAAGAGATAGAACGTTCGCATGAAAGAGCGTTTGAGAGAAAGTGTGTGGGAGAGCGTGAGAGATTTTGTCAAATATGTATAGAGAGAATGAGAAAATATAGATTTGGTACTTAAATATTACGATTTTTTGAAATATCATTCCCTCAAAATTAAGTATCAGCGTGGAAACAAAACTGAATTTACAGTATTTGTAAGAATGTGAAAAGGTGTATGGGGCGCATAAAACATTACTTTTTAATATCATGTCCTCAAAATTAAGTGGTAAATTGAATACAGAGCTTAACTTATGTATTTGTATTTTGTTACTATTTGATAAAAGGAACATCAAAACCCATTATTTGAAAAAAATGAACACCAAAACTCATAATTAGATAGATAAAATGCTATTTTTTAAATACATTATTCAAGATCATTTGATCGTTTTTGAGCTTATAATGCATACCAAGACATATTTAAAAATAATTTTATAATGTGCGAAACAAAACGTAGACATAATTTTACGAACTCAACAATTTAACCTTTTAATTTTCGAATCATGCTCAAAATTATTGATCTAAATGGGAATTAACAATAACAACATTCTAATAAAAGTTTTCCCAGTTTAGGAATCTCATTTAGGTGTGTTATGACCAGCATCCAAGGAGAAATTCATCCCAGGAGAAAATTGTGATGTGTTCGAACCAGCTTACTAATGAAGATTGAGTTATTATTTTTTTTAGCCAAAGAGATATCTTTTATTTAGAGATTTACAGCCATGCAGCAAATAAAGGCTAAATAAATAATGAAAAACGGAAATGCTCTGTGTAAATTGGGTTATCGAGGAAAACTACTATTTTTCCCGACATCCTGGACTCTTAACCCTTAAAATGAGTGGTCGTTTGTATATATTTAGGAACAAAATATTTCTAATTTATTAGATTAAATACATTGATAAATAAATATTAGATTTATATAAAAATGTAGTCTTATAATATAATGTAAAAGCTAGTATTATAAGTAGAGCTATAAAATGAATATTTCATCATAAATTAAAAATGTGATTCTGTGCTAAAATAACTAATGTAATTTTTTGAGATTTATGATTTACTTTCCCATAGCTCTATCCTAAATTGTACTAAAAAGTCTTTATTACGAGTTATTCGATACAGTTTGATCAATATAATTTTTAATGTAGTTTGTGTATCAAAGGATAGGATAGGATTATGAATGTATTGATAAGGGTGGCTGTGATTGTGGTTAATTTCTACTAAAACATCACCTTTTTTTAGGTTACTCTTTATAGCTTATAAAAATTATATATATATATAGATATAAAAGCTCTGAGCATTTAATGTCCAATTAACTAATAAAACCATCTTTGTTTCAATCGAAATAAGTAAATACATATGATACTTTGGACTCTATGAGGGTTGAAATACTTTAGAAGTTTGTTTATTGTGTCAAAGTAGTTAATAAGCTCAAAATAGAGTGGGATGGATGACAACAACATCAAAAGAGTTCATTAAAACACATTATTGAATAGGCTTTCCATTAAAATGCTTTTTTTTGCCACCAATTAACTGTATCCTAGTTATTGTGATAGTGTCCACATTATAATAATTACTAAAGTAATAGCCTGTGAATTTGATTAAAGACAAACAGGTGCGTTTCGAATTGTTTACGTTTTGAACTCATTATCTGTACCCCAATTCACCACCCCAACACCATCCCTTGAACTAACCATCAAACCCTAGCAAAAACATGGTAGATATAGGCCTATAATTAGTTTTGTTCAATCCTATCACGTTTCCCTTTGTTGAAACAAAAATGTTGCTAATAATAGAAGGTAATTGTAAACATTCAACAAGGACAGGAAGGGTTGGTTACGAAACTATTGTGCGTGAAAACTAGTGGTTAAGCTAGAGTTCAATCCCAATAGGCTTCCCCCTTTTGGCAGGTAAATCTTGGTTAAGTTCTTTTAAATTAGATCTACGTTATTCTCTACATTACATTCTACATTGTACTACTACTGTTAACAGCCGTAAGTGGTAAAATTTGAAGCATTAAATTTTACAAACTTTCTTGGCTATCCACATAGGTATAGTTAAGGATTAATGATGATGAAGATAAAATGTTGAGAAATGTATCAACATTTGCATGGTGGGAACGTAAAAGACCATTAAAGACAAACCAATCCCGGTACATCCGGTCAAAATTTGAGCCCCACCTGCCCGTCACCAACGAACAAAAGCAGGCTAGGTTGACGTATTCACCAGCTATCTTCGTTTCCTCCAGATTTCTCGTGATTTATAATGTTTAGTAGAAAATACAGGCCAAGAAGATAGTTTTAGAAACATATTCTTTCAAAATATCTAATTTTTTTATAAGGAATATAAAACAACCTTTGTCCCTCTGTCTAGTAATTCTTAATCCGATTTTAAAGAAAGACGTCAAAATATTCCTAAAGAAGGAAGTTGCCAATCATATTTTAAATAATTTAATAGTAAAATATATGTTACCCTTCTACGTTTCAACTTGTTGTGAGGTTGTACGTAATTCAGGTGAGGATAACTAGCTTAAGGGATATTTTTGTTTGAATACTCGTGAGGTCAAAGGTTCAGACGATTGTATGAAGTACACTACAATTATGTTCCAAAGTAAGGTACTGTTAGTTAAACAATCGTTAGTAATTTTTTTTAACTACCTGATTCATTAGTTTCATGATATAAGGCACCACTATTACAGTAGACTATACTGCCGATGGCTTAGAGATCAAGGTTCGAATCTCAGCCAGGTGTACTGAGGCTGGTATTTAAAAAAATCCACTTATCTTCCACGCAGATGCAGGTATATTTCCTCTAAATATAGCCTTCCTAAGTCCTAAAATCCATTTGCGTAATTTGTACACAGGTGTATAACACGATTGGGTGGTAAGATACAGTGATAAAAAAAAATTCACATCATTTTTAAACCAAACTATAGATTATTTTTTACTATCCGTATAATCTCATTTCAGCTTTAAAAAAAAGAATAGCTGTAAATAAAAGATTTCCAAACCAACAAGTCTTTAGAAATGTTTGCGTGTTTTGTGGCGAGAATGTGTGTCGTAAAAATTATATCCAACCCCAACTAGTCTTAACAAAACGGAATACAAAAATCAAACAACCTCCCTGAGAGAACACAGTTTCCTACTCAATAAAATCTGTGGAGCTTTCCTTATAGCCGAGGCCATAAACAAACCCCTTAGACATTTAATAGGTTCTAAGTTACGTCACCCCCAGCGTTTAGTACTAACGGTACGGTTCACAGCATGCAGCTCACCGATAGCCTTCTGGAATTTCGTCAGAGAAAGATCGAGAACATTGGGGAACACAGAGTTTATAGCTTTTTGTAAACATATTTTAGGGTGGGTGAAATTTCTTTGGAAAAGGGTGAATTATACACATCGATACCTATTTTTAAAATTTTATGTGGATCAAACTACATTGCGGTACAACCATTTTGATTAACTTTTTATTAATATTACATTTAGTTTTTACCTCTTTTGTTGCCTAATATTTTTCATCCATAAAATACTTTTTTTTTAAATATTTTTTCCAAGCAATGGGTCTTACTACTCTATCGAGTATACATTATGTTCTAATTAAATTAATTATTTTAAGGATTAGGAAGATTATGTATAGAGGAAATGTACCCTTATTTGCATGGTGGAAGAGCCCCGGTCTCCCTCATCATCAGCAGACCAGTCCATCACGAGTGTGATGCCTTGAAAGGTTTGTTTTATTTATTTATTTTGATCAACGAAGGACAACTAAAGATATAGTTATAAAATAATTTGTCATCACGTCTAACCACCAGTTAAAGTTATACGCATATGCACTGAAAACAAAGCTTATGTGTTAGGGATGAGATAGTTTAATTTAGATGAAGTGTACCTGTATTTGCTTAGATAGAGAGTGGAAAATATTTTAATAAACAACTCTATAAGTACATCTGACTGGGCTTAGGATCTTGATCCCTCCATCATCGGCCAAACAATATTTTGTGAGTGTGTCACCTTGAGGCGCACTCCCAACTAGGCGAATATAGTCGAATCTAAGTGTGGTCGCCATTAAATTAATATTTCCGCATATTTAAATGGACCCACTCGCACCAAGACGAATCATATCAATCAAAGAGAAAATAATTATAGTGGGAGGACACTTTATTTAATTAGATAGCGTCGACAGCTGAAGTTTTGTGTTATCCGTCACCGGTTATTTACACGAAGTGTTGAGGACATTCGGTAGATCAGTGTGGGATGTTATCGACGAGTGAGGTTGTGGAAATATTCGTTAGCTTACATGAAGGTGTTCATGTTTGTTTATTTTGTTTGTAAAGTGGAGCTGCAATGGAACTAATTACTTTAATCTGGGCCTACAGATTTATTTATGATAAAAATGCCAAAAACTATAGAAATGGTTACTTGAGAGAGAGTTAATTGGATAAAATTATTAGAAATGCTAGAAAATAACACATATTTTACTTGCATTCATTTTAATCAAACAGATTATACACAAGCATTGATTGATTATATTTTTATATTGTATCTATTATTCCATGTAGCTATATTTATTGTTAAATAAATACATAACTGTATGGTTCTTCTTTATAGTCAAACACAATTCATTTTGACTTTACTCTTCTCTTAAATGTGCGTCAAAATACTGCACTTAGATTCAATTCGCTTGGATAGAAGTGGATATCTAGCCTATTTGACTACCAACGTAAGTAATGAATTTATATACACGATGGAGAACAATAACTTCTTCACTAATCAAAAATTTGTATTGATTAATGTCTTAGAATATTGCGTTGATAGGAATATGGCCAGTTAATTTAATGAAATCATATGTATTTTCTACGTATATTAAGGAAAACATCAGGGGATCTAAGGACTGGTTTTGACCCAAACTTATTTCAAAATATTAAATAGAGTAGATTCGTTTTTAACAAATAACAAGTTATGAATGGAAAATCTATTTTGAGCATATACCTATTTTATAAATGGTATATTTCTAGCTCCGCGACTAACTACCAATTTGGGTTATTTGCTTATGCACTAATTATTTTAATGGTCTAGGAATAAGGAAGGTTGAATTAAGAAGAAGTGGACCCAAATTTGCGTGGATAGAGTAAGAAACCATTTAGTAAAAAACTCTTCAGTAATCCAAACTGGCATCGAACCATGATCTTTCCGTCATAAGCACTCTCTTGCGAGAGTGACGCCTTAGATAATGCGGGCACCAAAGTGAGTGGTAGCATGCTAATCATGTTTTTTTAAATGTTCTTCTCAATTTTAAATTTTACTGAAAATGATTTGCAACGACAAAACTTCTAAATTACTTAAATAAACTACAATTATATATATAAACGTCCATGATGCATCAGTAAAAGTGGAGTATTTAATAAATATGGGACAAACTAAAAACCTCATTCCTAATTTCAAATCCAGAATGCACACAGTTTCTACTTAAATTGCAAGTCACACATAGCTTTGCAAATTCTTGTTAAGTTTTCCATACGCACGGTTTCAATAATATTGAGGGATTATTGGCATTGCTCAAATATCAATCAACATATGATAAAATCAACGAATATGTCAAAAATAGCGTGGTATCGATCTATTACGTACCCTTTAGTTAGGTTAGTTATACGAGTAATAGCATGTATAGTTTAGTCAAAGTCGGCCGTCATTTGAGTTAGTAATTATTAATTATTATGTAACAGAAAAATGTATCGTTTTAGTAAAAAAAAAAGTATTGAATAAAACCTTAGTGTTCCCTGATTTTCTTATGATTGGACACTTGGAGCTGCTTTTAGAAAATACAAACCTTTTTTTTTTGGTCAACATTGATTAAATTTTTTTATATTTTGTGTAACTTTAGAGGTAATGATAATATATATGATAGATTAATATCATATAGCCTGACGTATTAATACGTGAAAAGAGATCTAGTATAGTTTTATGTACATCAGATAAGTCTATTTATAGGGAAATTAGGGTATCGTATCATGTTTTTTGTAAATGGTCTTATAAAAAATATTCCATATTATTGTTTTAAAACTACACATACATAATATCCCTGCGATTATTCTTGATATTGATGGTCCATGTGCCCGATGACGCAGGGCATTCTTAAGATTGATTCAAGCTATTGCTCATGAACTATGTAATTACTTGAAACCAACGTCAGTGACCGAATATTCTAACGCGTCTCTCTCATGTGGACTGAAAAAGAGACGATTGGGGTTCGAAACCTAGTTAGGTTCATCTAGGGTGGTTTTTCTAAATTGTTTTCTACACTCCTTCCACGCAAATGTGGGTATATTACCATGAATTACCCCATTAGAGAAAAAAGAAAAAAAATTATTACTTGAAAATGTTATGTTTAAAATTATACCATAGTTACTGTCTTACAGCAATGGTTCTACACCCGCAACGGTGGCCGCATTGTCTAAGGCAATACTTTTGCATTAGACCAGACCACCAAAGACGGGGATATTGGAGTTCGATCCCAGTCGGGTGTGCTGAGGACTGTTTTTTTCCTTGATGGTTTTCCAATCTCCTTCCACATAAATACGGTTACACTTCCTCTAAATTCAACCTTCATAATCCCTAACACATTAGTGTAACTAGAAAATAGGTGTATAGCCCGAACGGGTAGTAAGATGTGGTGCTAAAAAAAATAGTTTTACATTGGCTATCCAATTGTCCGGTCAAATACGTATCTAATTACGCTAATGGGCTAGGGGTGTGAAATATATTGTTTGCGGAAAACTTTCACTTATTTACGTTGTGGGAGAATGTAAAAACATTTAGGAATAAATGGTACGGCACACCGCACAGACTTTCTCTCTCTTTCTATAAACTCGTAAGATTTCTGAACGGAATAATGTACATTGTATTATCACCACTCCACATAAGAACACGCATAAAATAATATACAATGATATAGAATCAATGAGAAAAGAGGCGCATCTTTGTCCACCTAAGAGCATTTCAAACAGTTTAATGTCTTCCACAAGGGTCAAAACTTCGTATTAAAATTTCGATTTCTGGTTAAAGTTTTAACATTTTATAAGGTGTTGCAGATCTTCAAGTCATCGCATTGATATTTAATTATTCATTTATACATTTTGACCAATAAAAAATGTAAATATTGACTATTGAGTCTAAAATGGAGATAGATCATTGCTATGCAAACATTTCTCCTAAGAGATTTAAGGAAAAATAACATACTTTTTTAGATACTTATATTTAATTACTCTATGGCATTGGAGAATTATTGCGTTAAGACTTAAGTAGTATATGTTTACAACTAAAGCTCACAAAATTGTATTAATATATTTGCAAATATCTCAGAAACTGTTGCTTTTATAAAAATATATGTCAAATAAAAGTTTTTTATTTCTAATAGTCCTACAATTTTGCAATGATAAGTTGTTTAGTTTCTCAAATAGTTGTGGAGATACGGAAATTAACGCTTCTGTAAAGTACCCTAAAAATCATTTTCATAGGAAAATGAAAATAGCCAGTTTATTTATAATCTTAATCAACGCCTAGATACGAATTTTAATCAAAATCGTTTGAGCAGATTTTGAGAAAACCAAATTTTTCTCTTTTCGCCCTTCAGTAAACTACCCTTAATTTTAAGTTTTTATAGACACACAGACAGACGGCATTGCAAAGACTATTTTTTAGGGTTCGGGGGGTCATGAGACGTCGACATCCATCAACATTTCAGGTTAGTTTTTTTTTACGGTCGCAATACTTAAACTTTAATGTCCAAAAAGTTAAAAAAATTCATATAATTGCGTATAGATTGAAAGTTATTGATTTTATAAAAATATGTTTCGGATAAAATATCTGTATTATAAATATATATACATATTTGTAATGCTAAGTAATTTCATATCTCAAATAGTTTCGGAGCTATTATAAAAAATGTTAATTGACGCATCAGACCGGAGCCCTTAAAGCCATTTTGCCGAAATATTGAGGGTAGCCATTTTGTTTGGAATATTTATTAATGTTTATAAATGAAATTTAATCAAAATCGTTAGAGCCGATTTTGAGAAAATCGACTTTTTCTCTTTTTGCCCTTCAGTAAACTACCCTTAATTTTAAGTTTTAATAGACACACAGACAGACGGCATTGCAAAGACTATTTTTTAGGGTTCGGGGGGTCATGAGACGTCGACATCCATCAACATTTCAGGTTAGTTTTTTTTACGATCGCAATACTTAAGCTTTAATGTCCAAAAAGCTAAAAATATATATATAATTGCGTATAGATTGAAAATTATTGATTTTATAAAAATATGTTTCGAATAAAATATTTGTATTATAAATATATATACATATTTGTAATGCTAAGTAATTTCATATCTCAAATAGTTTCGGAGCTATTATAAAAAATGTTAATTTACGCATCAGACCGGAGCCCTTAAAGCCATTTTGCCGAAATATTGAGAGTAGCCATTTTGTTTGGAATATTTATTAATGTTCATAAATGAAATTTAATCAAAATCGTTAGAGCCGATTTTGAGAAAATCGACTTTTTCTCTTTTTGCCCTTCAGTAAACTACCCTTAATTTTAAGTTTTAATAGACACACAGACAGACGGCATTGCAAAGACTATTTTTTAGGGTTCGGGGGGTCATGAGACGTCGAAATCCATCAACATTTCAGGTTAGTTTTTTTTACGATCGCAATACTTAAGCTTTAATGTCCAAAAAGCTAAAAATATATATATAATTGCGTATAGATTGAAAATTATTGATTTTATAAAAATATGTTTCGAATAAAATATTTGTATTATAAATATATATACATATTTGTAATGCTAAGTAATTTCATATCTCAAATAGTTTCGGAGCTATTATAAAAAATGTTAATTTACGCATCAGACCGGAGCCCTTAAAGCCATTTTGCCGAAATATTGAGAGTAGCCATTTTGTTTGGAATATTTATTAATGTTCATAAATGAAATTTAATCAAAATCGTTAGAGCCGATTTTGAGAAAATCGACTTTTTCTCTTTTTTCCCTTCAGTAAACTACCCTTAATTTTAGGGGTAGATATCCAATTCCAAAAACCCCTCGGGGCAACCCTATGAAAACCCTAGATATCAAGTTTCAGCTCAATCGGTAAAATAGTTTAGGCTCTAGTTGGAGGTACAGACAGACAGACAGACAGACAGACAGACAGACAGACGGAAATTCAAAAACCACTTTTTCGGATTCAGGAAGTCATGAAACGTCAAAATTCATCAAAATCTCGAGTTCGATTTTTTTGACGATCACCATACTTTCTCTACCTGTAAGATAGAGAGAAAGTAAAAAGCACCCTTAGTACACATGGTTAGAGTTCAATCCTCGAGCTTCTTGTCACCATCATTCCAATCTACTACGAGATCGAAGCTTCAGACTGTGCAACCACCAATTATTTGGGTAACATTTCTGTCAGTCTCATCTTAGCTCAGCTAGTAACACATCTTTCATTAAAGTTAATGATCCTGGGTTCTATTTCTTACATCGCCAAAAATGCACCTTATATTTATTTTTCCAGCACCACGTTTTACGCTTATATATTAATGACGCTAGTAAGTTAGAAATGATGAAGGAGAAAGTGTGCCCGTATTTGCGTGAAGTTTTGGTGGAAAATCATTAAGAAAAACCACCCCCCATTAAACCCGACTGGTATTCAAACACGCATATTCCTGCCATTAGCAGTCTAGTCTATTGCAAGAGTGACCGTGAATAGTTGAATGCTAGGAGAATGAGTGTTATAACTTTACCAGAATTAAACTAGTTTGTAAATCATGTGCTGATACAATAAACAGTGCAGAAATTGAGCTTCAAATACTCAACATTAAAATTAAAAACCAAACAATTCCAAGCACTTATCCTATATATTTACCTCAAGGGAGGATTAAAAACCAAACAATGTTAAACACTTATCCATTATAGTTACCTCAAGGGAGGATTAAAAACCAAACACTGTTAAGCACTAATCTATTATAGTTATCTCAAGGGAGGATTAAAAACCAAACAATGTTTATCACTAATCCATGATAGTTACCTCAAGGGAGGAACAAAGCAAAGTATCCTGGATTGTTTGTGACGCGACTGTAGTAGAAATCAAGGGGAAGTATAAATCAGAAGCTTGTGTCGTCACTGAAACGTATTACTTAACTCCATATCGAGAATCCACTTCCACTCTTCACTTCCTCACCAACCTCTATCTCGAGAAACGACATCGGAACTCGTCCTGGCAAATCGTGCCGCGAGTCCATTTTCGTGATGGGACACTCTGGAAGCTGTCATCACGGCGGGGTTATTCCTTCGGTACGATAGACAGGATCTTACTAGAGTGGTTGAACTATTGGCCGCGAGGGAAGGAAGGGTCGTTGTGTATATTGCGTGACTCAGATGGCTTCATCCAGAGACTTGGGAGAGGTTTTGCTCTAGGGGTGAGCTAGACACATGTGAAACTGTTTCTAAAATTATATGAGTGGGTGTTTGGCGAATCAAGGTCCTCCCTTTAAGCTTTTTGTGACTCTAGCAGCTATTTAGAAGAGTTGGAAGAATTTTATTATATTTAAAATAATGCTTTTATCTTACACAACTATATATATAAGCCTACAAAGTATACAAATAGTAGGTCTACGTAACATTCAGAAAATACTTTGCCCTTATTCAATAGGTAGTAATTTTATCCTATAATTTGGGTTGGAACAAACAGTATTGTGTACACTTTATTCGCCTGTCTTGGTTGAAAACATTATTTTTATGGGTATTCCATGGTATAGCTTATAAAATATGTCTATAATGAAATATGATTAGATATTAGTAGTAAATGTATTGCGCATTTAGGCTACATCAACTTTTTGTGAGATTAGTCAGTACTAATGTACCGTGGCCCAGGGGACGCCAGAAAGTACTTATCGTACAAAATTTCCATGGAGGCTCTTTCCATGTCCCGGTGAGATGAGATGATGGTGATAGTGAGTATGAGGGTAAGAAACCAGTGTAAACACTTAAATATAACTTAGGCCTAATAATCCAAACCCTTTAACCGTTGGGGTAGGCCCCCTTCCAGGAAATATACACAGGGTACCATCCGGCAATCGAGCCCAGGACTCCTAGGATCATTTCTGAAGAATGTATGAAAAATGACAATATAAAACTTACAATAATAGCCCTACCGGAAGTCGATCTCAGTGGTCTTGGGGTAAAGTGGTCACCTCAGGACCCGATGTTCATTGGTTCAAATCCAGCTGTAGTCGACAGATTTTTCTTGAATGAAAGAAATCAATAGCACAACTTAATTCGGAGGGGAAGTAAAGTCGTTGGTCTCATGTCGGTTGTGGCATGTAAAAGGACCCTCGAAGTTATGTGGACAAACCTCTCCTGGACAAATTTGAAATCACGTTCGCTTTCGCTCATACATATTCTAGTGTGATAAAACAATCAGTCGTTTCAGAAAGTACACATTAAATACCTCTAATAAATAAAATAAAAATGCCTTAACACGAATAAAACTAAGTCCACCCGATTCAAACTGCTACGCATTGAAAGTTCACAGGCCGAATTTGTGTACCTGATTTGTAGAATATCAGAAGCGCATAAGGTAAGGTTATCAACAGCACACCATTGTTTGTAGTCTCTGGGCCTCATCTATCACCAAATAATGAAAAACGATTACTGTTTGCCGATTATATTTTGGAGAGTAACATTTAACGTGATAATTCATTCCCGCCATCACTGTGGACACAAGATGTTTGCCAAGTTTTGCAGTTGCTGTTTTTACTCTGTGCGCTTTTGATACAAAGCTTAGGTGCGCTTTTGATCCATTTCTTAGCGAACTTTTCATATGAGGTTTCACTCTCTTGTGCCTTTTAGATTTTCTCCAGAAATAGCACCGTGGCTCAGCTTTCTGCATTATTTATTTGATGAAGTAAAGTTAGAATGAGTTATATTATTTTATATTGTTTATGTGTTAGTTATTTTTAAATATAATAAGATTAGATTTTTAATCTTTCTGAAGACTAGTTAAAACTTAATTAATAACCGATATTGGTTTGAGATACAATGCCTCTCTAAATTACGAGTTATTAATTTTATGAGATAATAAAGGATTTTACCTGACCATAAGTTCTAAAGTAATAGCATACGTTATGGTAATAGTACTGTTATAACTTATAAATCTTAAAATTAGACATTTCTAAGTGGGATTTAGAGAAANATATTTTTTTTTAAAATATAAAAATAAAAAATATAATCTTTTTTAGGGGGGTAGAAAAAAAGTGGGGGGGGGGGGGGGGGGGATGGAGGATGGCTGGGGCTAGCATTTACATAGCTAATAGATAAAAATACTTTTCTACGTTTTATAGAACCGGAATTCGATAAGCAGGTATAGGGAGCCCTCCAAATAAATATAAACGTTTGAACATTTTAGATTTAAAAATGTGTTTACAATAGGTAATTAGGGGTTGGAGAGGAAGGAGGTGATACAAGTAAAAATAAAATGTAAGATAAAGTATAAATTAAAATTTTTAAGGATAATAGAGGGATCACTTCAAAGAACAAAATACATTTTAAATATTAGTTATTTATAAGGAGGTTGTTAAAATAGGGGTTTAAAAAGCTTTAAAACTAAAAGAAAAAACTGTTCACAGTGTAGAACAAATGGCATTTGCCAGTTATGTATAAGGACCACTTCAATAAGTATAAAGACCTGAATTCAAAATTTCAAAGTGAAGGAGCGGTAAATGGGGAGGCCTGGTCCCATCAAAATTTACATAGCAAATATTAAAAAATAAATAAAAAAATTGGTGAAGTAGAATATTTAAATTTTATATATGTTAGTTAATAGACATTCTTAGATGGCTGAACGGTGTCTAAAAAAAAGAAACCAACAGAAGCACATAAAATTATACAATTAATATATACCACTAACTTCGATGTGGCTATATTGAAATTTGGTAGGCTCGTATGTAAAACATATAAGATAACCAAATATATATTTTTTTAATTGGGATTTTTTTAACTAAAGAGGGGGAGAGGAGTAAATTTATATATTTCACAATAATTAGAAAGCCTACTTACTGAAACGGAAGCTAATTTAAATTTACCAATTTGGTAAAAGGACCAACTCACTTAGCTATAAAAGTTGGAAAGTCCTGAATTTAAACATGTCGGTGTACTCCTGGACATCAAGGTCCAGGGCAGTTTCTAGGTCGGTACCTAAAAAGCTCCAACCTCCCACCTCGAATGAACACTCCAGCTGTTAATGTCAGTTTTCTAGACTGGAGCTGCTACTTATTTATCTAAGTATATCATTATTTGTCCTCTCTAGGCTGATTTTAACCCCGTTCCAGACCCAATGATTCATAGGAAAATTCTGAAAGCTCCAGGGATCAAACCTAGATCCTCTGTATCGGTAGCCAGAGAGTCTGACCGTTATACCTCCGAAGCGATAGCCAAATTTTGGTGATATTGCTTGGGGACCGTGATCCTCTTTGGGAAATAATTATTCTCATTATTGATTGTTTCTAAAACAGGATCTTATTTCTTTTGATCTTTGGTGAAATTTGGGGGCTCAACATGCTTCTGTAAATATGTATATTATTTTGGTTCACTAGTATTATAGTCATTTTTAGGTAAAAAAATGCATTGTCTATGGATTGCGTTTTTGTGTAGTTGGTTAATATATTTTTTAATGTATTGGTTACCATCATTTGATTGTGCAGTTGGTTGATATATTTTTTAATATATTAACTACCATTATTTGTTTGATATTGCCGTATCTAGCTCAGAATTGTATATGGAGGGACAATCAAAATGAGGGTAGTCAGATATTAAACGTTCTAATTGGATGTAGCTTACCCGTGTAAACAACGGGCTATTATTATAAATTCTTAAATAGAAAATTCGAGGAATTAAAAACATATTTTTACTAAAAGCAAGATGTTTGATATATTATATAAAGTCAAAATTTAAAAATCCGTCCAGTAAAATTGTGGAGATTTTAAAATGGTTATTTTTGGTTTTCATCATCCTCCAATAATAGTTAGAAGATTTTTCTTTGTCGCCTCGTATAAAAGTTACGTAAATAACTGTAGTTTGAAATATAATAATTAAATAAACATTATTTAATAATTGGCACATTCAAAATGTATAAGTTTATAAAATGTGTTTAGTAGTCATACATTTGAAAAATTAGATATTTCTATTTGGCCACATTCGATAGTTATTAAAGCATACTTCTTGAACAATTTTACGCTTTTATTTCAACAAAAGTGAAATTGGCAAATATAACAGATACTTTCTTTTATTTTCAGATAAAAAAAACCCCATCGTATTGATGATGGTGGCCGTGAACTGTTTATTCTTCTTTCATTTCTCACCGAAGACACATGAAGGAAGATTTAAGTGTCGTTGAAAGGAAAGCTAGAAGTTTCATCTGACAGGCAAATTCTTCAAAACGTTGTTAGTAGCGTATTTTCCCTCCCCCTCTTTGTCCCGGCAAACCTTTTTGTGAAATCTAACTAAGACCTGTTTCGCCCCCTCTGACAACGCTTCACTGCATGAGGTTTGTCAATGTCGCTTCCATTAAGAGGGGAGCTTCCTACTACTTACATCCGAATATGGTAATGTTTTCACACTTCCCTTCGCACTTGAAACAACTCTATTTTGGCCTACAATTCTTTCACTTGTTTGATTATATTTCTTTGATTTAGAATTTGGTTGATTTTATATCTATTATTATTTAATATTCACCAGGATATCATATTATAGCTTAGGTAATATTAAAAAACACATACAAATAGTTAATTTAAAATATATTTCTAAAGAATAGATTTATAATTAACACTGATAACATTTTATATATGGGAAATTGAGACTACCTGCAACCAGTGAATTCTGCAGTCAAATTTTGTTTCACTAAAGTATGTATATTAATAACGTGTGAAAAGAAGGTTCATTCTACGTTAAAGTCTACATAATTAATATTATTGCATATTTTAACTGATTTTGCTTCATATGTATGAATATATTTTCTAGGTAATTACTATATAAAAATCAGGGCTTTATTCATGAACCTAAAAATGGCTCTAAAATCTCTCAATCTTTATGCACGACAGCCCACCGTATTCTACGAGACTTTATTATCTTAACAAAGCCTTGTGATTAGTACAGGGTATGTACATCTTCATTATGTAACCTCTCTCACTGCCTAATATCTCGTCCTTTTTTGGACCAAATATCTCCCTAAGCATCTTGTTTTCAAACATTCTCAAGTATATTTTCGACATGTAAGGTAAGAGACCACGTTTTACACCCAAAAAGAACCACAAGTAAAATTATTGTTTTGTATATTCTGTGTTTTACATTCCTTGAAAGCAGGCGAGATGACAACAACGTACCTACTGACCAAGTAATACAATGCATTTCCCAAATGTATTCCTTACCCATTTTCCAATCTAATATTGCTAATACTAAATATAAGTATAAGTAAAATAAAATAAAAATGAAATTATTATAATAATTATTATTATAAATCTGTTATAATAAGATATTTCAGAATTACAAATTATAGTTGAATAAATAGCTAAGCATTTTAAACCTAAAATAAGCTACTTATAAACGTCTTGAGAAAATTAACAAAAAACAAACTTTTTTAAAATAACATAGTATACATAGTCCACAATGTTCTTAAATAATATAGAATTATTATAGTCTAGATGTTGTAATGCTTATATACTATTCGTTAATCTTTTATAAATGTCTGTGTGGTAGTTGACTTGAATAATAATAGTAATAAAATAATAATTTATTAGATAGTTTATTGATTAATTTTGTTTTTAAGAACATATTTCAATTTATTAAGGAAATTTTGTGAGAAATGATCTATGCTTATTAGAACAATTTCTTAAATCCTGGCGTAGTAAATTTTAATAATGCCAAACAAGTAGTTGTTTAGCAATATTTAAAACTCACCAACAAAAATTAAGGATTGACTAACAATTATTGACTACTTTTCATATTATAATATAAAAAAGTGTAACAAATTAACTCACCCAAGACTGAGAACTAATCTTTCAATCTGGATTCAAATTTGACCTCCAATTTAATTTAGCAATTCGACAACGTTCAATACTCTTTTTTTTTTAGAATGTCATGTCAAATTTGATTGACTTTGGGCCAGTTCCAATATTAATCATGTTCACTGGGGACAACATGGTACAAATGAAGCTACGTTTGCTTCAATTTCATCCGCACGATGGTGTAAACATTTCAGGAAAACTCGGACCTCCAAGTTAAAAACTATAAATAGAAAAAAAAAGTTTGAACTACATAGCATTTGTTCTATTTTTTTTAATAAAAAAATACTCCAACATTTGATATTTTGGCAAATTTTTCAAAATCAATGTAACGTTTTAAAATTAAAATGTACTAAAATAATTGAAAAAGATATTTAATAATTTTTTCACTCTATAAATCAAAATTCTGAATTGGAGGCTTACACAAAATTTAATTCATACGATATGATACTTAAGTTGGAGAGAAGATTTTATTATTCTTTCGTATGGTTTATTACATATTTTGACAATTTAAATTCAAAGTACTTTATATATGGTTTTTCTACCATATCTAATCCCCTTTTCGAGTTACTGTATACATTTGTAGGATAGGGATGAGTAAAGTAGAATCAAAATGAAACGTACCTGAATTTGTGTAGAGTGTGAGTGGGAAATCATTTAAGAAAAATACCTCTCAGTACACCTCATCAGCTTTCCAACTCAGACCTCCCCGTCACTGGTAAACAATTATTTGTACCTAGCTACATCGGTAGGCTCGGAGGTTTATATTTAGTAAATGAATAGCGATTAGACATGGAGTAGCTCCTTTATTGCTCAGTTGGTAGAGAGGCTGGCAAGTTAAACCAGACCGCCAGTTTTCAAATCCTATCTGGGTGTCATTATTCTATAATTACACAAATACTCCATCATAATGTCATCTGAAAATAAAGACTAGATGAGCTTGACATACATACAACGCTTCCACCGATGAGGGTAAGTGTATTGTTAACAGTTTTACTACTCCATCTCTTGGCATTCTGCTTTAATATATAAAACACGAGTAAACTAATAAATAATTGTCAATATTTTTTGCCACAAACTCACCTTGTTAATAGTTTGAACATTGGGAAGAGCTAGTCGCAAATGGGAGTATGACATTAAAATGGACCTGAAAGAGGTTGTATGTAGTGAGGTGGAATTTATAGAGATAGCTCAATATAGGGTTAAGGTGTAGTGAGGGAGAATGGATAGAAATAGCTGAAGATATGAATTTGATGTAATGAGGTGGACTGGATAGAATCAGCTCAATATAGTGATAGGTAGCGTTCTTCTGTAAGAGCGGCAGCTAACTTTCAAACTCCGAGTGCCATAAAGTAAGTAGGAAAGGAAAATATTATCTTGAAAATTAATTTGAACTCAACCAATATAATATTTTCAATGTCTCTTTCTGAATATTCTGTGAGGTTTGGGATTTTTTTTTTTTGAAGATGGGGCATTTGATAATTTTTTGTCTAACAACCTGTTTTAAAAACCCATACTTTACATAACCTTTCAACGGCAGTTCTACTATAGACAACATTACACTCATATGTGGTCTGATTCTATATTAGGGATGTATCATCCCCATTCTACAACTCCTTGTCTGGGCTACAGTGAAACGAATTGGTTTTAACTTTATTATTTAGCTTTTTTTATTATTATTTGACATTACTTTTGTATATTTGGCTGTTCGGAAATTTGCTACTTGATATTTGCCAAATGCACAGTCAAATTTTAACGAAAATTACAGGGACATCCCTTAATCCTGGATCGAACAATGTAAAAACAGTAATTTTCTATCATGGTATTCCCTTCAAATATGGCGGCCATCCAAAATCTCTCTGTCAATTTGTTCCATGATAACTGCAAAACTCGTGAACCAATTTTATCCAAATTTATCAGGGATCTTTTTTTGAACATATTAGGATGTACGTGGCTATACTGTTAACCATTTCAATATGGCTGTCGCTCAGAGGATTTTTTGTTAAAAGCTCATCTCTAGTGGTATGAATGTAGCAATATTTAAAGTAATTAGGGGATATTATTTAAAATTTTTGACAACTGATTGCCAGCCTGACGTTTTAAACCTCGTAAACAAGAATTATTATGTATAAATCGAGTATACAGTACTTTATATTAGACAATGGTTATATCATATGCCAACGCATTGAACAATACATAAACACAATCGATAATTTCAAATGTAAGAAAATAATGAAACTTAGTCTAGATAAGTGTTTTATGTGCTTACGAAGTTTCACAAACACGGACTCGCCCCCTTTCCCTTAAACTACACTGCTTACGTCCCTTTTTTTTCACATTACCTCAATCGCTGATGAAATAGCGTCATGGTATATAACTTACCATGGTTCCCAGAAAAATAAAGAGTACCGGATTATCGGTACACCAAAATAAGTCCCATCTCGACCCGATGAACACTGTTTGAATTTACTGGTAATAAACAAAGAGCCATACACACAAACATTATGAAACAATTGGTTTGTATGCTTATCGTTAATACTACAAAAAAGTTTCCTAAATATATGAAAACCCAGACAAACATTATAGTTTTATTATATTTATAGAATTACTATCTAAGGAACCAATATTAAATAAATTGAAAGTAGCACTTTACATTATGCGTCCTATCACGCCAAATAAAATCGTGGTGCAAGTATATAAACGATACCAAATAAATCTAATTGAAAAGCAACAATATGAAATGAGTTAAAACATATCAAAATTTAAGACTTAAATAAAAGCACACCGACGGTGGTTCTCTTACGTGGTAACATTATTGTAATAAACATCAAATTAAATGGTTTGGATTTAATATCAAAGGAACTAACTAAATAAACCTAATCTATACTCAAAACCATAAAATAACTTTAAAAAATACCCAAATTGTAAACGCTAATACAAGCATATTAACAGTGGCTTTGTTTAGTGGAATCATTGTTGTGAAATGAACACTAAAATAAATTGTTTTAATTTTTATCGCCATTGAGCCAGTCTCGTCTTGTCTTAGCGACGCATGTTTTATTTTTTAGATTAGTTTACCTTTTTATAGGTTAGTAGGTATTTATAATTTTGTGGTAATGGATTATTCATAAAGGAAAATTCAATTTAACGTTTAGTCAAACCTATTAGATCCCTTCAAAGTAGTTTACGTTTTATTTTTTTCTGTCAGAGTCAGCTTCCTGGTTATACAATAAATAAACGGCAAGTATTACGCCACCCTCCCTGGACAGAAATGCGTATACAAATCAAAAAAGAGAAGATACCCTAGGGCGCTGGCCCAACAACTTGACATACACAGACACGGGCTACTCTTTTCATACATTGGTTCCCAACATGATGTTCATCTTGTTGGGTTAAACTAGTGACATATTAATCAAGGCTCAAGGGCTGCTGGCCATGGATAAGGTCGAGTGGACCCACCATCGTGTAGTACATGTTACAATATTTTATAGAGTGGGTAGTACATGTTACAATACATAATAGAGCGGATAGTACATGTAACAATACTTAATAGAGCGGGTAGTACATGTGACAGTACTTAATAGAGCGGGTAGTACATGTGACAGCACTTAAAAGATCGGATAGTACACGTGACAGTACTTAACAGAGCGGATAGTACATGTGACAGTACTTAATGGATCGGATAGTACATGTGACAATACTTAATAGAGCGGATAGTACATGTGACAGTACTTAATAGAGCGGATAATACATGTGACAGTACTTAATAGAGCGGATAGTATATGTGACAGTACTTAATAGAGCGGATAGTATATGTGACAATACTTATTAGAGCGGATAGTACATTTGACAATACTTTGCAGATCGGGTAGTACATATGACAATATTTTACATAGCAGGTAATATAATATGTGACAATAATTTATAGTAAGAAATTGCTTATTTTAAGAAATACACTATTTAAAATTGTTTGGTGGTAGGGGGCTAGCTCAGATCAGAAAGCTCACGCAAGTGCCTTTGTATATATGGCTAGGGGATATTAACCTCATATGGTCGGGTTACAAACACTAGGATAATGAGGGTTTTTATTGGTCACTTTTGGGATTAAGGGGGTAAAACACTTCTCAAATGTTTAATTTCTTTTCCTCTAATGCTTAGAACAATGAAGTATAATCACAAATTAATCCTGGTCGACTCTTTGCCTGGTATGACAATTTGTAGCAGTTCATGAGTGTCCATACAGCCAGAAGTGCTGAAGTGCCATGAAAATGTGATGATGGTTAGTTAGTGTCTATTAGAGTATATATATACACATACATATTGCCTTGTTGCTAGACGTATTAAATAGTATAATCTGTATTCATCCATTTGAACGTTAGTAAAAACGGTAAAAATAGGATTAAAATTGATTTGATTAATTTTATTTATTCATCGTATGTCATTAATGTGAATTATTATTGTTAAAATTATTACTTATAATATAAATTTTATAGTCAGTTGACTCAATTCCTCAAATATATAATAACGTTGAAAATTTTACTGTTTATTTGTTTTAAATTTCATTCACAACTCCTAAAGTTATGAATATTCATTATTTATTTACAATTAAAATATATATTATATATATAATCTACTTACCTTTATTTTACTATATTAAATCATCTTTCTTTATTTTGATTCATAAACTGCCAACCCGCCATGTTTATTATTTTTGTTGGTAGGTGATTTTAACGCTATCTGCTTTAGAGAGTGGTTTATTTCGGAACTGTTATGGTCTTAATTTATTTTATGTTCTTGGACGCTTATAACATCTGGCCGTCATTTGTAGAAATAATTGCCCCTAGCGGAAGAGATTATTATTCTCGTTTGGTTTTTTTGTGCCAAATTTTAATTAATTTTAAAGATGACCTATGTTCATATGTCTTAATTATAATATTTAGTTATCTTTATAGTAATACTTTCAATATTTAAATAGTTAAGATTGTTTGTTTTATTCTTTGTTATAAATCTCGGCAACTATATTTTCTCCTAGAGATTGTTTATTTAAAAACAAAAAGAACATGTTTGTGTTTTGTTTAAGATTTTGTTTGTTGATTCAAAAACTGTTTTGGGAAGCGTAAGGAAGGACCCGATCTGGGGATCCTTTAATGATATTTTGTCATGGTTAATTGTAATTTTACTTAGCCAAAACTTCATTAAAAGGAAGGATTAACTTTTGAAGAAGGTCAGGTACAAGTTTACAAGGAAGATTTAGTTGAAATTTAAGGCCTGGAATTTAATTGTTGCCGTAGCCTTGGGTCAACATTTGCAAGATTGACATTTTTGGGTGGGATCAAATTCATCTATAATCATCCTGTTCAGTGTTTAAATAATTAACTATAATACCTAAAATTATCAAAGAAGGATAAATAACTTCAGTTTTTCAAACCATAAATATTACAGTTTGTCAACCTCTGAACCATATTTTGTTTATTAACAAATCATAACATTATTTTAACATATTATAAAGGATAATTATTTTGGTTAAGATCCTGTTATTTTACTTAAAGAAATATTCCTGTGTCAATAACTATATATATATATTTTTTATCCTCACAATTCAAGTGAGAGTTTAACATTTTCAAGTATTGCTCAACAATACTTCTATTCATTTTATAACATAGGAGGCATGCCTTACTAGGTAGGGTTTATTTGAGGATATCATTCACAACAACAATTAAAATCATTCTTTAAATTTAATTGTGTCATTTTTTTTCATTTATTACATCAACGTAAATTTTTTTTAACTTGCATCCCATATATAGATATTCTCAGTAGATTGTGGATGTCCAGGGCAAGAATAATAATCTGCTTCAGGAAGTCTTCTGTTGTAAGTTTCCAACTTAAGTCAAAATTTAGGTAAATTCCCGGGCTCTTAAGAGAAAGGGTTTTCGGCCTACAACTAAGCAGTTTATGGGGATAAATGTATTTAATAATAAAATCTACCTACCTTACAAAATAAAAGTATTTGGTAGTTGGCGCCCAACATTATATATATTATAAATTAAATTAAATTAATTCGTATATTCAGACAGAATAATAATAATAATAATAATAATAATAATAATAATAATAATAATAATAATAATAATAATAATAGTAATAATAAATAAAAATAATGAATATAAATATATTATTTTTTTCACCACAGTGTCGCCTTAACGTGTGGCTATTGTTACACCTAAAGTTTTCTAAGGACTGTATAGGCTGAGGCCTGATTACACTAGGGCATATTTGTGATTTGAGAGGACAGTAAAATATGTATTTTAAGGAGGCCTGATTACACTAGGGTGTATTTGTGACTTGAGGAAGCAGTTAATGTTTTTTTCGGCCAACTTACACTAGAGCGTTTTAATGCCAAGGCTAGATTACCTCAATTAGGTTTTGGGTCAATTTTTACTTCGTATAGAAGGTTATGCCAGAGGGAAAGTATTATATACGTATCAAGGCACGTAAGCAGCTCGAAAAGATAAACATTGATGCCCAGCAACTATCGGTCAGTAGAGAAGCAGAGAAATCAGAAGAGGGTGTTGAAATGCCTCAAGCCGAGCCCCGTATGGAGGAATGGGATGGTAGTTCTGTCACATCTTTGGAATCAATTGTTGTGGCAGATTTACAACAGATAGCTCACAAGGTGGAGGATGGTACGCCATTGGGGGCAGATACCCTAGATAGTAATACGAATATTTCAGTTGTGAGGAAGAAAGAAGATGATCCAGGGACAGTGAAGGAATTTACTATGTTTGACCTAATGCAAGTATTGAGGGGGGACATAAAATCGATGGAAAATAACATTAAAAAAAGGAAAGTAACATGAAAAAAATGGAGAATAATATGGAGAAAAAAATGGAGAATAACATGGGGAAAATGAATACCAACATGAAGTCACTAAAGGAAGAATCAAGGGACAGTGCTAAAAAGGACATAAAATCGATGGAGGTGAAAATGGATACCAACATGAAATCACTAAGGGATGACGTGATATCAAGAATGGATGATCACATCGAACAGTGGAGGTCAGTTCATGACAAGTTGGTAATGAAGGTGACTTGGGTCGAGGAGCAAGTACAGGACTTGGCGGTGACTGGAGAAAAACTAGCGGCGGCAGTTACTGAAGTGAGAGTGCAGGTGGAAAACCAGGTCATCCAGCAGAGACAGTTAGAACAAGATTTACTGGCAACACAGTCAAGATAGGAAAAAATGAAAGAGCGAGTAAATACAAGGGTGGAGGCAGTGTCTGAGGTCATCAACCACCTTCGGTTGGATGTAAGCCAGGTCAGTGGACAACAGCAGGAGATAGAGGTGCAGGTGGAGAAGATCAAGACCAAGAACATTGAACTGACCACTGAACAAAGGGTAGCACGAGAACAATTAGAGAGGGACTTACTTGTAAACAAGGAAGAGGTGGTGTTAATGAGGGGGCAGATCGAGAGCCTATCACAACAATTGGAGCAACAAGTGATTGCAAGACCTAGTGCATGTTTTTATCAGGTGTTTTCCGGTGCTGAAGTCAGGTCCATGGAGGAGAGGTAGCCCAAGTTTGGGAAAAAAGGGACTCATAACCCGGTGGAACATTTGACTGATTTGGAAGTGGTATTCGAGGGAAGTCAGCTGTCGGACACGTATAAAATAAAATTAGCTGGGAGATCTTTGTTGGGAGCAGAGTCACCATGGTGGTCTGTTTGCAAGATGCACGTGACAAGTTGAAGAGACTTCAGAGAAATGTTTCTGTCAAGATTTTGGTTCAATGAGATCTAAGGGCAACCTTACATGCTATGAAATATGCAGAGCATTTGGGCAGTGTAGAGCATTACTTTTCGAAGATGTTTGAGCGGAGCAGGAACTTTAATTTCCCTATTTCGGATGCTGAATTGATAGATATGGTCACACAACAGCTTCCTTTCCTTTGAGGATACAGGAAATGTTGTTAGGTTGCAACTATAGGTCTCTGGAGGATTTTAGGGCCAAGCTACAGAGCATTGATGGTTTGGAGGTGATACGTAGGAGGAATAGACAGGGGTCACAACCTGAAGTCCCAAGGCAGAGACAGAATGACGAGGGAAGTGTTGAACCAAGGTACACAGGGTTCAATCAGCGGTCGAGATATAGACCAGGTAATCTGCAGGACAACGGAAGACATCAAGAAAATACAGGAACTGGATGGAGGAATCGTTCGTCACAGGGAACCACCAATTCTACGCGTGGGTTTCCACGCCAACCAGTGGGTAATGCAGTGCAATATGTGCGGTACCAAGCCCCAAGAAGCCAGCCAGTCCCTCCGGCTTTACAGTATAGTGATGAAGGACCTTGGAATCGTGAAGCCTTTCGTGCGCAAGGTGGACCACAAGGTAGGGGACTTCCTCCACCACATACCAGACCATCATTCCAGGGGGATCAAGAGATCGGAAATCAGCGGTCACAGTCTACAGAACTAAGAGAGGCAAGCGTAAATGTTGTGTCACAGTAGGAAAACTGCCTACCTGCAATAGCCTAACCCCAGGAGTGCAGGTGAAGAGATTGTTTGATGCTCATTTCGTTAGAGTCAAGAAATCCCTGAAGCTCAGGTTACTGTTTGAGGAGGGAATGTTTTAGAACAGAAGAAGGTAGTAGAAGTCGAAAAATCCCTGAAGCTCGGGTTACGATTGAAGGCGGGAGGGAGGAGCGACTATCACAAAAGCACTCGGATTTAGGAAAGTTGGCAACACCAGTTTGGAAGAGCAAAAGAGGTCCCTAAAACTGTTTATTATAAGGTCGTTAGAGGCACATGTCTAGGTAAAATAATACACATTTACTTACATATAGGCCTAATTCTGTTTTGAAGAAAACAAGACCATTTTTATTCTTTCAAGTATTATTTATTGCTACCTTACTACACATCGAGGAAAAATATATTTATGTCACCAAGGACCATAGTTTGGTGAAAACCACCAAAGAAATGCCAGAGTACACCCCAGTGCTGCAACAAAGATGATAATTATATGTATAGGAAGTTCTACGAGATGAGGAAGCGATGAGGAGAGTAGTGTTTTGGAGTTTATGACAGTTGTCAATATGTGTGATATAGATAAGGCCCTGATCGACGTTCTTCGACTTTATTTTTTAGCTCATTGCCTTACTAGCCGTTTGGGCTATACACATTTAGTCCTACTAATAGGGTAGGGGTGATGAAGGTAGAATTTAGATGAAATGTACCTGTACTTGCATACAGAAATATAATAATAACATTTAGAAAAAATTACCTTGAGAATGAGCAGCTGTGAATTGAGCCCCGATCTCCTCATTGCCAGTAGGCTAGACAAATGAACCTTGCATTTAGTTTACGTGCTCACTAATGCAGCCATAAATGATTTTAGTTGAGATTGTTATTCCCACTCTCGAACAATATTTGTTTTTGTGTTTGTGGCGCTATCTTTATACTTAAGCATTCAATCATATAATAATGCTAGGAATTTTGTCGACTTCACTGGTCTTGTAGTAAAGTGCTTACCTCAAGACCCGGTGTTCGTGGGTTAAAACCCCACAGGGGTCAAAGGATTTCTATAGAGTGATAAAAATTCATAGTATAGCTTCTTTTGGAGGGAAATTAAAGCCGTCGGTCCCATTTCGATTGTGGTATGTAAGATAACCTTGTAAGTTTTGCTAAAATACCTTTCCAGGCAAAATTGTTAGGTCCTTTCGATCTCACTCATAGAAATTTTAGTATGCTTGTATACATTTTTTTCAGCACCGCGTCT
This sequence comes from Timema bartmani, assembly GCA_902151455.1. Taxonomy (NCBI): domain Eukaryota; kingdom Metazoa; phylum Arthropoda; class Insecta; order Phasmatodea; family Timematidae; genus Timema; species Timema bartmani. The sequence goes on along the minus strand of CABFWB010001140.1, from coordinate 133,942 downwards.
TACTACCCGTTCGGGCTATACGCTTAAATACTAATTACGCTAATGGATTAGGAATTGGAAAGGTTGAATTTAGAGGAAGTGAGCCCGCAGTTGCGTAGAGGAAGAGTGGAAAACCATTTTGGAAAAAACACCCCCAGTTCACCCGACCGAGATTCGAACCTCGATCTCCCCGTCCTCGGCAGTCGTGCTCAACACGACTAGCAAGTTAGCCAGTGACGCCACCGAGGCGGGTCTTATATAGTCATTTGGTTCAGAAAGCGCACGTTAAATACAACAAATAAATAAAACTAGTAGTTTGACCCGTTATTTACCCACGAAATAAAAATTCAAATGAAATAAATTTAAGACGTTTAACAACAAACCAAATATTATCATTAATCTGGCCCTGCTTACTATCCATGTTTTATACACATTTTAATTATAATAACGGAATAGAGCTAAGGAAAATACTTATTTATGATAAACGTATCCGCATTTGCGTGAAGGAAGCGTCGATAAACACTTAGGAAAGTGCAGCCCTCGGTCCACGTGGCCAAGATTTGAGCCCAGAACTTCCAGCTACGAGCAAATCAAACATGATCCTGAAACTTACCTCGCGCACCCAACGATTCAGATCCATTGAATAATTGTTCGATAAAATATCTCTTTAAAATATTTATTAGTGTTGTAATCTATGAGAACATTATATTACGCTCTTAATAGTTCCTACGTTGTATGTAATAAGCTATTAATATTTCTAATGCAAAGTTATAAATGACAAAACATATGTTTATTATTATTATTATTATTATTATTAAACTAGTAAGCGTTAAGATGTATTTATTGTTAGCTAATCTAATTACCTGCTTCATACTCGATATAGATTTATTTAAATTTTAACACTTACCGAGGAATAGCTATTTTATTTATATGTTTGGAGTTTTGTTTCAAGTTTTTACCCTAAAACATTATTTTCTTCACTTTATATGGTGGTGGTTTTTTGTTCCCCATAGGCACTATTTTATCTAAATTACTATTACTAATATTATTATTATTATTATTATTATTATTGTTAGCACCACGTTTTACTACCTGTTCAGATTATACGCACTAGGGGTAGTTGAATTTCAATTAAATTAAGAGCAAATACCTGTTTTATAATTTTTAAAAATGAAATTCCTATTGTAATTGTAAAAAGTAAAGTCAAAATTATGTGGAAAAACTGGCCGGATTTAAAGTTTGTAAGATACCGGGCTTGTAAACACTGAAAAAAAAAAAAGCTACCATAGTGATGACATATATTCAACATGTGAAGAAAAGTAAACTCTATGTTTGTACTGGAGCAATTTTATTTTTTATTTTGGCCAACAAAAAGTTTTTCCATAAAACTGCAGAGCACCGCCTTTTCTCGTGTCCCCTTCCATCCCAACACAACTAGTCGCGTTTTCCTGTTACTGGGTGGTCAGAGTTTGAATCACTCTTGGGGATAAAGAGGTTGCTTATTTCCATAAACAGTTTCCTAATCTTATTTCACGGAAATTTGGGAAAATATCTTCTCAATTTTATTTTAAAGATCTTTACGACATCAGTTTAATTAAAATGGATGTAGATTAAACGGGCGAGACGCCATGAAAGTATTTGTTAAGAATGCTCCCGATGAAAGTTCTCCGGAAGAAGTATCTATTTGTTGCCATTATAAATCGATTGAGTTATGATCTTTATTACTTATTGTATTAATAAATATTTACGTTGATGTACTTTAAGGGAACCGCTTTGTAAAAATTGGCTTAAATTAGTTAAAACTTATTTGTTTACTTTATATATTGACAAAATACAGCTTTATATTTTTACTATTTTACGGGGATTGATACGATTTATCAAAAGTGGTTGTTTCAGGTGGTTCGATGTATTAACATACAATTAATTATAGGTTTAATATCTTCCTACAGTGATGAAATAAAAATTTAGAAAATCTGGGTTACTCTTGCTTCCAAATAAACCCAGGATCTTTTTAACATATAATTTATGTTTTCTAATTTTAATAAAACAAGTAGGCTTTTTCTTAGCGACTAGTAAGAAATTGTTAAGTAAAATTACTTTTGGACGAGTTTAGATATGATAAAAGTTTCTTAAGAAATAACTAAAGAAAACTTCTTAGGAAAATAATACTTTATTTTGTTCTACTCAGTTAGATAAAACTATAAACTCACTAGAAGTTAGTTTAATACATGATTATTTCTAGGGGAAAGTTATTTAAAATTCAACCTTTGAAACTAACCATTATAACAGCACACATTTTTATAATCTAATAAGAGGCACAACACCAAGTTCTCCGACCGTTAATTCGTCGTTGTGAAGATAGAAGCTTAACTAACCTATGATACATTTTTAGGACAAGTAAGGAATTCAACCTGGAATCCTGGTTTAGTAAACAGACGCGTTATCTTATAATTTGTTGTCGCGGGTCGTTCTCATAAAATCAAGCAGTTTTTCTGTCAATTATTTTATTGTTTTCCCCTTATACATTTCTTAGATCGTAAACATATCTGTATGAGTTCACTTCAACCTAGCAAAATACAATATTTTAGAAATTATAAGCCTTTAAGTGTAGTTCCGGATTTTATTTGGTACGTTAATATGTACAGTACCTTAATAGCTGGATGAATGGAACCTCAATCTCTATTTACATTTATTGCTTTTAAATAAAGCTGTATCTTCCTTTGAAGCATGTCTAACTCGTTTGAGTACTTCCGAAACAAGAGGAAATGGCACTAAAGGAAACTCAATAAAAACAAGTAGATTTCAAGGAGATAAACTAGACTAGAGTGATGGATTTCTCCCTGCCAAAAAACGAAATAGAAAATATATCAACATTTTTAGAAGTGCTTGGAAGTGAATCTAACTGCATCGGTGGAAACATGGTCTAATGCGTTACTCTCGTGTTGGATTGGTTTACCGGGGACATAGATATCGTTGTTCGTTTCTCGGTTGGGTGTACTGAGGATAGTTTTTACTCATTTCTTTCTCATTCTACTAATGAGTATATATAAAAATATAATATGTATATTCAACCATATATATATATTACACATACATAACAGTCATTTATTTCTAATATCAAATTTAAATGTATGGTTTCATTTATATTTCCAAGCTTGTCTGATAAGTAGGCTAATATAAACTTTATCTTATAGTTATTTATCTTAATTTATTGATTGATTCATCTCTCCTTATTAAACGTTTAAAATGTTTTTAAATAAAATAACATCTAGTCAAACCTATTTTACGAATCGTTACTACTCCCACTAAAATTTACAAAATTTATTTGGGTTGATATTTAGCGATACATTCCCAGAATTAACTTCCTATTTACCAAAACAAAAATATTTATTTAATTACAAATATTAAATATCTGTCAAAAGCTGACCAAAATAAATTGCAATTAAAATAAATATATAATAATTTAACTTATTAATAACAGCGTATATAATTATATACAATTACAGTAATATTAAATAAGTAAGAGTTTAATTAAAACTATACGCAAGATGTTTATTTCGATTAACACTCTCTAGTATGTATAATATACCTAAGGCAAGTTTTCTAAAAATAAACACAATTGACATAACCTCTTTTTTACTTGCTTGCTATCTTACAGGTAGAGAAAGTATCGTGATCTTCAAAACAATCGAACTGTTTTTGAATTTCCGTCTGTCTGTCTGTCTGTATAACTAGAGCCTAAACTAATTTACTGATCAGGCTAAAACTTGGTATCTAAGGTTTCCATAGGGTTGCCCTCAGGGGTTTTTGGAATTGAATATCCAACACTCAAATTAAGGGTAGTTTACTGAAGGGCAAAAAGAGAAGAGTCGATTTTCTCAAAATGGGCAGTAACGATTTTGATTAAATTTTGTTTCTAAAATTTATAAATACTCCAAACAAAATGGCCACGCTCAATATTTCGGTAAAATGACTTTAAAAGCACAGGTCTGATGCGTATATTATAATGTTTTATCATATCTCCAAAACTATTTGAGATATGAGATAACTTATCGTTACAAATATATAGATCTATTTATAATACAAATATTTTATTCGAATAATATTTTTATAAAGCCAATAACTTTCAAGCTATAAGCAAATATTTATGTTTTTTAACTTTTCGAACACAAAAGGTAAAGTATTGCGACCTTAAAAAAATTTAACCTGAAATGGTGATAGATGTTGATGTCACATGACCTCCCGAACCTTATAAAGTGGTCTTTGCATTGCCGTATGTCTGTTTGTCTGTTTAAACTTAAAATTAAGAGTAGTTTAATAAAGGGAGAAAAGATAAAAAAATGATTTTTTCAAAAAGGCTCTAACGATTTTGATTAATATTCGTATCTAGGCGTTAATTAAGATTATAAATAAATTGGCTATTTTCATTTTCCCATGAAAATTATTTTAGGGTACCTTACAGACACGGATATTTCCGTATCTCCGCAACATTATAGTACTATTAAAAATAAAAAACTTTTTTATGAAATTAATTTTTATAAAACTAACATTTTCCGAGGTAGTGGAAAATATAGTAATACAATTTTGTGAACTTTAATTGTAAAGGGATACTAAAGTTTTAAAGCAATAATTTTCTAATGCTATAGAGTAGTTAAATATAACCAAGCCTCTCAACAAGTTTATGTTATTTATCCTTAAACATCTTAGGAGAATTGTTTGTCCATTTTAGAATCAATAGTCAATATTTACATTTTTTGTTGGTCAAAATGATTATAAATGAGGAATTTAATAGCAATTCGATGACAAGAAGATGTGCAGCACCTATTAAAATGTAGAAATATTTAACCGGAAGTCAAAATTTTAATACGGAGTGTTGAACCTTGTGGACCCAAAATTGATCTTTTTTATCGGTCCAAATATACGAATGAGGACATTAATTCTGTAAAAATAAAATTATAAAATTTAAAACCAGGACTCAAAAAATATTTTATATTAATATAGTGCAATTTATGCTTGGGTTTGCTAGTGTATATTATTTAGTTTAACATATATTATGAGTTTTGATTAAATATCTCCATTTTTAATTAATAGAGCGATAAAGTCCATGAGGAGTTCCGTACCATTTATTTTAAATTAATAATTTTATATTTTATATTAAGATATTGTTTAGGTACCAAACACACTTGCGTTTATGACTAATTTGAACTCAAACTATTCAGTAGACCTAGCTTTATGAATCATGCTTGACGTAATTAAACAGGTATAAACAAGATTTTTGGTTGAAGACCTGTTAATAATTTTGTGTATTAGTATGTTAACAAAAAAGTTACTAAATACTTTTCCTAAATGGAATGGATAGGGAGGATGGTATGAAAAATTCACCCTCATTAGCTGGAGATTGTATGGCAAGATCAAAGAAATAAATCAGGTACAGAGTCGTAGCTCTAATATACCCGGCCTTGATTCAAACATCGATCTCTCCATCAATGTAAAGCCAGACTATTGAGTGTTTAACGCTTTAAACCATAAAACCACCTGTGGCGGGATATCCAGTACACTATCTTAAGGCAGATGGAAGTCAAGGTAGCCCTATATATTTTAACAGTTTTTATTAATAAAAACTTTTGGCAAACATAAATAAAGCTATTGGATCGTTGCAGCAATGCATGCAGATTATCGCGCTAGAATGTATTAAAAACTTTTTATTGGAAAAGTTCTTAAGATTAAGGCTTCACTTGACTTTCTAGTTAAAGATTTACTCTTCAAAGGCTATTAAACTTCCATAAAAGTTGAGCATTCGGTGTTTAGTTTCAGGCAAAAATATATTTTCCCCTTCAAACCACGATGAGAACTTTATATCGACCCTTCTCTCAACTTTATTTATATTAGTTGTAACATAAAATTTTTGAGAGTTAAGTGATTATTTTTAAACAATGATAAATCTTTTATTTAAATTAAAAAATAAACAAATGGAACGGGTGAGTGTAAAAATAATAACAATTCAACTTCCAACATTTTCGTGAAAAAAAAATGCAATTATTTAATTATATTTTAATAATATTTAATTTTATATGTTACATAAACCAATTAAAGGATTTGTTTTCGGTATTTCAGAGATGATATGTTTTGTTGAACTTTGAACACGTCTTTCTACTCTGTCACACGTGCAATGACTGTAAAAATAATATTCCAATATTCCTGTGATTGAAATATAGGTTTAAAAAGCGCACTCCTAAGTAGAAAAACATTCCAGGAATATTATCATTCTTCCTCTTAACGAATATTTTCAAGGCCGATTTCAACAACAAAATGAATCCAAAATATTCCTCTTTTGTCATTCAGGGAATTACGTATATAAAAACCCATTCGATTAAGGTTTCAATGGTGATGTAAACATATATTGATGGAATGGATAATCGAGTCACTGCTTTGACAGCAGAAATATATCAGCCACTGCGCACACTACAGAAAAGATGGAAATTCGTTAGAAAATATTATTTTCTGTTGGTGGATAGTGTTTCTACGGACATTCTGGACCCTTAACCTTTAAAATGATTGAAAGTTTGTCCAAATAAGCTAAGATATTTTCTCAAAATTTCATTTACTGGAAATGGGCTTATACAATTAAAAACGTACCTTTTTTAAGATCAATTTATGTTTCCAGGCTCAGTATTTTATTCAAGCCATATATTTTCCACCACCAGCTTACTAGTCCTGTCATAGCTTCATATGCCTTATAATCTAATTTAGACTAGGACAGGCACAAAACCCAGGCCTTGACCGTAAATGTATCAATGTGAAAGGGTAGCCCCAAATTTCTATATTGATAAATTCTTCGGCTATGCCGGGAATCGAACCTGAGACCCTTAGCTCAGTAGGCAGACACACTACCTAATGAGCTAAGGTGTTGAAGTATATCTCCAACCATATATACACATAAGAGTATATATATAATTTAAAACTTTAAATTCAAATGCCAATATGTTTAAGACAAATTTTCAACACCTTGTAAGAAAGATTATATTATGTATAAAATCAATTGAAACTTACTGTACCTGATGGAGTGTTATGTAAATGTATATAATGTAATAGATATAATATATACGTATATTATAAATAATACGTATATTATATATATATCACTTTAGAAGGTACGCTTCACTTATTTATCCACGCATAGTAATCTCAACATTTCTAGAATATTTGTTAAGAACATAGTGGTATTTGAATATAAACTTTTTAAATTAAGATAGGATATCCGGTTAAAATTATATAGGGTAATACCTATGACAAATATTTTAGAGCTATTGTGATAACTATCCTTTGAATATAAAAAAAATAAATAATAATGCAGTTTTTTACCTATTTAGGCACAAATTTTTTTTTTGTGATACAAACTGTAAAAATAAATATCTTGAGTTGGGTTCCCCTTCCTCCGAACTTAATACCTCCTATCATCTTTATTTCTTCCCGTCGCCCAGCTTGTGGTGTTATCGTTATAATGAACCTTGTTTAGTGTGAGGCCTGTTTCATCACCTTGCCCACGTGATCTTGGTGCAGACGAAGGAAACTGTTTGTCCTGACACAGGTGCGTTGAGTGGTAGAATGATGAGCCTCTCGGTGTTGAATACAAGGAGTTCGCGTTTCCTTAAGGACAACGGACCGAAACTAACCCACAAAACCTCACGTCGTAAAGTTGAGACTTTGCTCACGTTAAAAAACCCTCCCCCCGTTCACCTCAACCCGCAGTTACGTGACCACAAATCCCTCAGCCTCGGTCGAGTGAACTTGCTTGGCTCCTGGAGGCAAACAATATGGTTCAAGCTCTTGTTGAGAAAAACATCTGGCTCTTCTCGCACCATCCACAGTGGGTTTTTGGAAGGGATGTCATTATATATTTAAAAAAAATTGAGTCTCAGTATTAACTTTCGATACTTATAACTTTGATACTATAGTACAACTTTTATAGGAAGATCTTTCCAAAATACAAACATTATTTGGTATTCGAATTGATAGGAATTTAATATAGTCATTATTTAGGTTATTTATAGGTATTGATAATATATACCTTAAGTTATAGTTACCCACTTAGGTGGGTAAATGATCTAGGGCGTCCCTCTCACAATAGACTAGACTGACTAGTATGAGGGGGATTGAAGCTGGATCCAGGTAGAATGTACTGAGGATAGTATTTCTTAAATTGTTTTCCACTCTCCTTCCAAGAAATGCGAGTACATTTTCTCTTAATTCATTATTCTTAATCCCAAACACATAACTTAAGAGTAATTAGTAGATAGACGTTAACCCATATGGGTAGTAAAACGCGGTGATTAAAAAGGTGACAGCTGCTGATCACATAATTTTCCTTATGAATGCATAAATATGAATATAGTAGCTTTTCTAACGGTCAGATAAGGTCTTTCCCATGGCAATTGGATGGTAGCTATTAATTTTAAGTAGAATATAATATTTTGCTAAAACAATTTTTTTGAAATATTGTGTATTGATTTAACCTCACCTGCACGGATAAACGTTCTTCTCATCTAGATTGCAGGTGAGAGAGAGGCGAAGGCTTAGATTCCACCTGAACGAGTTTAGGTGATTTCTCATTTATTGTTTCCCACCCTCTTTCCAGTCGAGTGGGGTTGTATTTATTCATTATATTCCTCCTTCTATTACTGTAAATATATTCGAATGTTCTGGAAGGTGGAGAATGGAATAAATATTTTGTGCTTTACAGTTTGATCAAATTAATCTTGATATTAGGATTTGAAGGACCTAAATTAAAATTGATGGAACTGGAAATATGTTTACAAAACAAATTAGTTTTTAATTAAAGAACTAAAAAAATAAGGATCCAATCAAACTTGAAAAGAATCTAAATTAATTTGTATACCTACTTTTTGCTCGAATATAAATTTAAAAAAAGATCTATCTTTCAAGTTTACGACTGGTTTAATCTATTCATACTGTGTGTGTATATGTTTTTGTATAGCAAAACAAAATATTATTCGAAACTACTCCTAATGAAGCCACAAAAATAAAAATACATAAATTGTTAGTTTGTTTGGTATGGATCCAGTAGTTTCGTATAATTTGTGAGAATCCCTGCCATTTTTATTAATTTTTTATATGACTTGCACGGATTTTGTGAAGTAGAGGCATATACGTGACTAAATTTAATAAACTGAATAAAGTTTAAACCGATTGGTACTTTCAGTGCACCCCTGAATGCTTCTTGATTATTATGTTTTATTAAATTTTTACTTAATGTTGTTAATAGTGTAAGTATTTGAATATTCTAGATGGGTAATTAGACGCGAAGAATTAAATAAAACATGTTTTTTAACCAGTTAGATTATAAATTATAATTACCTAAAATCAATTATACAATGAAAGCATATTTAGAAAATACATCCTTTTCATATTTGACGAATGTTCTCTTAAATATTGTTTTAGCCAATCACCGTGATACATTCAAATTTATAAAAAGATGATGGGTACAAACAATATTACAGTACATGCATAGCTTAGGACAAAATATGAAAATATTGGCCATTGGTAAACTATAGTATGATTTTGGTAGGAAAAACAGTAAAAGTTAGTTACTAAAGTTACTAAAACAATTTTAATATATTCATACATAAAGTCATGCTATCTGCAGCCCTCACTTTTGATCAATATGATTAATACCTATAGAATAATACAAATAATATAATTAAATGCTTTAAATGTTGGCCGGAAAGAAATATGTTTGAATTTTCTCTACTGTTCTCCAACAAAAATCAGGGTATACCTTTATATGACATGACATTTATAATCAAACAATACTTTTTTATTGACGTGGTGACATTTTCAAATTTTGATATTTGTTTCAACGGATGTTTAATTTTATGACCAATAAACTAAAATATATTTTTATATTTTAACATGTGTTAGTTGACTTGATCACATATTATATCATCGTTAATTATGATGCATTATATATATTTTATTAAAAGGGAAAAATGAAAATTTTATCTAATAGAGAATTTAAAAGTGTAATTTTTTCATAAAAATGTTGAGGCAATTTAATTAAGACATCGTAATTAATTTGGAAGTGTAAAATATCAACCAAAACCACGAAAGAAATTTGGTCTTTGATCTATGAAAAAATTTATAAAATTTTTTTTTAATGTTATTTCTAAAAATATATATCTTATTCCAAAAAATAATATTTTTTCATTTTTTTTCTCAGCATCCTACTACCGGCTTGAAAATTGGCCATTCGAATATGCTAATCGGATCCATATGAATAAGGTGGAGTTAAGACAACATATATCCGTATTTGAATAAAGAGATAGTGGGATGCCATTTTGTTTAAAAATATCCTGAATACACCCGTCACTAAAAAAGCAGATTAGACATATTTTAGGTTTTGTCCTCTTACCCACAAACGAGGGTGTATAAGTTAAGGTTTTAAAATATAGACATTGATAAATATCATTCATTAAAATGTAATGTAATTAATAATAAATATGTGTTGATGGACATTATAAGAACCAATTTTTAATCTTATATAGAGTTGAAATATTCATTTTATCTTTACTTCTATTTTACTTTCTCATAAAATAACTCTTATATTTGTTTTTTACTAAAATGAACCTATGTCCACTGTCTGGTTTCTAATAAAAATACAAGTTTGTTTTCCAAATATTTTTACACAACGAAAGGTAACGTCTAAATGATTGAAAATATATATGTATATTGGGCGCGACTCCTAGGATCTAGGAGAAAATAATAATAATAAAAAATACCTTTAGCTCGGCTAACTCTGACAGTGGCACGGCTACCCTTAACACTCGAGACCACTGGGTGTGCTCGGGAACATTTTCTGGATGATGCAATGTTAATAATAACTACACTACCTTACCTACAATAATGGTGTGCTGTAATTCTCTACAAGAGTTGAAACAATACTTAAAATAAAACATGAACAATTGAAATAAAATTGATCATTAAAATAAAATGTACTAATTTTAATTATAAATAAAAAAACAACCATTGAAAGTTGAGTGTGCTATTATTATTATTGTTTTATTATTACCACATCCCAATCCTACCTATGGATTTCTAAATAAATACAATTCTAATATGACAAAATAAAAATAAAATATATTGTATTTCATCCATTCTTAAACAAAATTCACCAATAAAAATAATAATCTCCAAACATTGTTAAATTTATGAGTTTATAATACCAGAGTAAAAGAAAAAAATACATATATTGGATAACCATGTATGATATTGGAGTTGTGAGTAAAATAACAAAATAAATATTTAGTATTGTTGAAAAAAAATCAATAGCATTAATATTTAGACATAAATTAAATTATTAATTAATGCTCTGGATTTAATAAAGTTTCTGAATATATTTAGTCTTTTCTGAAAGTTTTACATTAATCCTGGATTCTTGATGATAAAAAAAAAATTTATAGATGAAGATTTAGCTGGATCTCACCAAGAGAATATGTTATGTTGAAACAGCAACATGTAGGAAATTTATTTCCTCTTCTGAATAGCAAACACTCCACAGTTTCTTACCTAGACACTCAGCTTTCTATTGATATATTAATATCTCACTTTTAGACTAAGTTTCCACTTTTAAAATAAATGTATTAAGGAACCACACAAATTTGGCTCCATACTTTAAGGACGCCGAAGAAGAATACCCCAATCTTCTTCAAAAAGTGTTCCATAAATCAAATTTAAAAACGCTCTCTTCTCTTCCAAGTCTAAAGAGAAAACTAATACACTAAAACAAAAGATAGAATGTTGGCTATGGACTAGAGAGGAATATAAAATAATATTCAAATTTAATATAAAGATTGAAATATATGTCTAAATATGAACAATGTTTCTTAAAAGAATTAAAAATGGTTATTTCCATCAGTCAAAATTGAAATGTACGCTAGTTTCAAGTATTTATATCACGTCTTATTTTTCTTTTCTTTTTTTACAATCGCGAGACCCACCACTCACTTGTTTTACCATATCCGAGTAGTGCGCATGCCTTGAAATAAATCATGGCCGACATTGAAAATAATTAGAAGAGTCGACAAACTTCTTAGAAGGATAATTAATATGTTAATAAAAATTAAGTGTTCTTCCTTAGGTAAAAATTCATTATTTGAATTATTTAAAACAGTGTTTGACGTTCTCCCTTCCGTTTGATTTTGAATGGATGTAAATAGTATTATTTTGTCACTCTGGCAACACAGCGCGTTAAGCTGTGGCTGAACTTTGAGGTGCATCAATTTAAACGAAAATAAATTGGAAGCTATTTAGAAAAATGAGAAAAATATAGGGAAATACATGGTAGGGTGGCAAATATAGTTACAGGTTCTTGTTTACTTGTTAAACTATTAATACATCTCAAGGTTTAGTTATAGTTAGAGGTGGCATGAAGCTCCCGGTGTATGCATGCCAAATTATAGTCACGCTCTATAACTTTAATATTAATTTTGCCATTCAAAAATAAAAATATATTGATGAACATAGAACTCATGCTATAAAATGTATCAAATTAATCATACATTTTCGACTGAGTCAATAATTAAAGGGCCACATCGATGGGCGCATGGACTGAGGTGTTAATATTATCTGGTCTAGTTAGTTGTTATAGGAAAATTGGGGGTTCAAATATTTGCATGGTGAATGGATTTTTTTTTTCAAAACTACTCACCCCCCTCCTCAAATGCAAATAAGGTTACATTTAATAAAATTCAACAATTTTCATATGTTTGCAGTTAGTTTAATTACGAGTATACCTAGGTGGTAATTAAGACGTTATGAATATAAAAACCAATTTAAGATGTCCTTAGACCTAATATAATCACGTTTTTATCAAAACAAATATACAGTTTTAAAGATTCCTTTATTTTAAAATTCACGAGATTATCTGTAATATTTTATAAAACTACTTATTTAAGGCGTTTATTTTCATGATTCACATATAATTACCTGTCTGGGATATTAAATATTATTTGCACTTATAAGGTAGGGGTGAGGAAGTTATAACTATGAAAAAATGTGTAAGCATTTACTTGGAAGGCGAGCAGGATACCTTTAAACTCAATACACAGGTCAAGACTTCGATTCTCAATCTCCTGTCGTCGCTAAACCTTTCAAGATGAGACTGACACCTTCATCCACTATATTATAAATACGTTACTTTATCATATTTGATTCTTAACGGCAAATACATTAAGGTTGCTAGTGAATCCACTCATCATGTGTAATGTTTGTTCTCGAAAACTTTTTTCTTTTAAATATTAATAAAATACACTTTGTTCGTCAAGTAACTTGAAGAATTTTCAAGATGATATAAACATAAATTTAGCGCAAAAGTCACTATATTTTTCACAAAAGTCAAAATTGACACAATATACAAAAATTAAAGTTTCATTACACAAGAATTTATGTCTGATTATAAAATAATAGAAATTGTAGATTAAAAACAGCCAGTTAGAATTATTTTTGTGTCAATATTATATTGTAGAATGAAAACCCATATGTTATTTATAACTAAGGACTTACTGTGTCTTAAGATTATTATGATTAGGCCAATATTATCGGCCATTGTTTTGGCTATAATCTATTTAGCGTTTATAAATTTAAGGATAACACAAGGAAGAAAAAGTGTACTTGCATTTCCTTGTAACACAGATTTTAAACAATGTATTGAACCTCTACCTAGTAGATCCGGTTATAAATCGATGTCTGGTATTTCGATTTAAGAGACAATAACGATAGTGAACAACAGTCGGGTTCTTCAGTCCCCTATTTGCACTCTTCTCGGTATCTTGGAATGGTGACAGAAACTTGAAACATGGTCACCACTCAACTTTGCTAAACTTGTACTTCCAGGGTCTGGCTAGTAAACCTGTCAGATAATCACGTTCTAAGTGTGACCGCACGGAGTTTGATGGTTCCTTTCAATAATGTTTATGTAAATGATGGTAAATGATGATTCAATTATTTAAAGCCTACTTTCCTAAAAATCTTTAATATTAATTGAAAGTGATAAGTGTTTTATATAGCAAAATGTACCCCTAGCAATATGGTAAAAAAAATTACAGTTTAAGTAAAAAACTTTTAAGTACAGTATCAATCAATACTAAAAATTGTTCAGAGTAATGTATTCCCTTATTTGAAAATATTGGCTTGACCAATAATCCGAAACCTTAGCTCATTTTGTAGCCTGTTTGTCTACTGAGCTAAGGGTTCCGGGTTCGATTCCTGGATTAGCCGAGAAATGTATAATTAGTGAACTGTAGGTTTACTCTCTCATATTGATTAATTAATGGCCTGGGATTTGATGTTGTGCATGTCCTAGTCTTAAGTTAGATTATAAGGCATATGAAGCTTCGACAGGCCGAGCCAGCCGGTAGCTTAACATATATGGCTTGAATCAAAAACTGACTCTGGCCACAGGTTGGATTAGATTCTTGTGAAATCTTAAATATATGTCAATGGATACTTCTGTTACTTCGATCAGAACCCATTATTTTATTTAGTTATGATTTGAAATTATATAAATTTGTTAATTCAAATATATTATACAGTGTGTCTTTCATGTAACATACACCATATTGTTAAAAAAAATCTTATGTTACTGATCATTACACAGGACTCTCTGAAATAGCTGTTAATATATTAATAATTAGGGAAAATATTATAAGAGTTTTGTCGTTATAGATTGTATAATTTTACTAAAGCACTAATTTTAAAGGCCCCCACCACATGTTTTAAACCAGGTCTCTGAACTAGATTTGTTTGTGGCTAATTATGGAATTAGAATGGACCAGATATAATTATTTTTAATATGAATAAAAAGTTAATGCTATATTCTTTAATTCAGAACTCCACGGAAGGAGCACATTATTTTGGATATAAAAATCCTACTCAATCAATGGGTTCAAATGAAAAATAAAGCGAGTCCAGTAACTGCTTCCTTTGACTTCTCTAAGATAAAAGTCAAATTTTGTATCGTTTAGCATCCATTAATAGGTGCTCTGTCAGTTGCAAAACCACCCTCACGGGTGTGAAAACAGCGTGGCTACCAAGGGCCCTGTGATTTGGAGGGGGCCCCAGCATGCATAGGTGATAGAGAGGAAAAAACAAATTGTGGTAGGAAATGTTTTCTTGTACACTCATACAGTAGGCTCCCTATATAGGCGATCTAGAAAATATTATCAGAGTGTAAACCAAATAAAGACTTAATTACACTAGAGCGTCGATAGTTCGGACGTCAAAAATCCTGTTTGTTGATAATTAGGATAACCAAGAAAAAAAATATATAAAAAATAACTACAGTGGTATCAATGCCAGAGACATGGCCACGAAAAAAAAAAGCATCTTGAATATTGTTAAAAAAGTTGGAGACTTTTTTTCGCTGTCAGATTTTTTCCTTATTATATTCCTGTGAAAAAAAAATGTGTAAGCTCATTTGAATGAAAGTGGAAATGTTTCTACCTTAACACTGAGCTTTAGTAAGTATCCCGTCTATGCTTATATCTTTTATTTTTGGTATAGCTACTGTATTTCTGAAAATCCAAACAAATCAATAATATAGACTGGGTCAATCACCGATTAATCCCAATTATCGACGATTTACCGTATGTGGTTTGATTTATTGAACGAGTGAAGCGACTAGCATTTGTCTGTCTGTGGTAAATATGTCTCGTGATACATTTTTTAACGTAATAACCGATTTAAAACAAGCCGGGTTCAGTTGTTCTTTTTAATTTTATGCAGATAAACTTCATTGGGGAAGAAAACCCAACCAAGGGTTGGGGATAAATCTATCTTTATCACTCCTATCATTAACTACTACACGCATTTACCTTCTAGAGCATTTCCTGATATTTTATACGGCTGAAAATTTATTTATGGGTGGAAACAACAGTGATAACGAAAATTAAGTTTATTTTTGATTCTTATTTTGGTAGAGAGGGGGTAGTATGTGTGAGGCAGATAACTAGAAGCCCCACAAGCGAAGTTTACTCGGGGCCCCACATCTGCTGAGGGCAGCCCTGGATAGTGGTTTAATCTTGCAACACCCAAATGAAGGTCATTACGGAAATACAATTCTATATGTTGATTATTGATACTCCAAATAAAAATTTGGTTTTATTATATTAATTTAGATACAAAGAATCAAGTAAAGAACGTTAAGATAAAAAATATTTTTTTAAACAGTATTTAACATGCACTTTCCTAACCGACTGATTACAAGCACACGACTTATAAACTAACTTAAATCCAGGACATACAAAACACCTAGTCCCTGACTGTTAGTTCAATAATGTGAAAGAGGAAATCCTTATTTCACCAATAATAAAAGCTTTCGGGAATAACGGGAATCGAACCAACGACCCTTACCATAGTAAGCAGACTCACTACCAACTGAAATAAATTGTTATACATGAAGATGTAATCATATTTTTGTTTTGATAATCAATGTTTAAATTTATTTAAAAAATACAATAAGAAATATATTAAAAATGTCCTGCTATGCCATGAAATGAAAAACTAAACAATTGTGTTTACGCAGCAGAGAGATAGAAATTAACATATTAACTTATATTTTAATTAATAATGATTCTTCCTCAAAGACGAATAAATTAAAAAAGTAAGTTAAGAAATAGATTAATTGTATTTTTTATTGTTGAATAAACTAAATTTGTTGGGCTATATATTTACTTTTGTATTATCTACAAGACTTATCCTGTCACCATGACCCTTAGAAATTATATTATTGTAGTTGGAATATTTGACAAAATAATGACTCGTTCATTTCTAGTATTACTATTGATGATATATAGATCATAGTTTAGTATATTAAATGACTTAGCTAAGTTAGTAGCGTGGCTGCCTACTTGACGAGGGTCACAGATTTTAATCCCAGAATGGGGGGAAAATGTGTCATAGGTGAAATTAAAGTTTCCTGTTGTGATATATTTAAGTTAATAAGGAGGAGGATATTGGAGGCAGGATGGGGCCATCATGTTAAGCATTGTTGAAGCTCTTGCAATGTCAACATACTCCAAAAAAGAGGAGCTGACTAACAGCATTACGTATATTACTTTGCTTGTAAAACATATGATAGTTATAACAGACCAAATGAAGCCAGGTTCTGTTTTAACTTTACTATTTGACATTTCGTCATTTTGTTTGGATATTTTCCCACGATGGCTGTGAAATGCTTGGGTCAGTTTTAAAGAAGCTTGGCAGGGACATAATTTTAACCTATGGCCACAGATAAACTCCCTTTTCTGTGAACAAGGCCAAGCAACGTAGACATCTTCAGTTTACTCTGTAAGGTATCAAGCAAGCTTATCTCCCATTATTACACTCATAGCTTATAAGATCTGGTCACTGTAATTCATCAAGGTAGGGCTGCTACTTTCTAGGATAAACACAATGTATTGTGCATGGTTTTTCGATGTGGCTACTCGTTTTAAGATGGTTGTCAATTAAAATCTATCAGGTTACAAATCAAATGAAACACGGTTATTCTCTAGTAGACTATTGAATGTGGTATTAATTTGCTTTAAGTCCAAATTGATCACCAGGGAAGAGTATAGACTCACAAGCTTAGGATAAATCGTAGGAAATATTTTGACTTCTAGTTCAAAGATAAATGTTTGGACTCTTAACGATAATAACAGGGATAATGTTCCACTGTTCACATAATTACTAGTAATAATAATCTTGTTTGTGCCACATTTTACACTATAGGTTGTTAAACAAACACACGTCTGCTGTACAATTTTAGAGGTAATACAAGTAAAGTTTCAAACTCATGCTTTGGTAAAGTCAGTTAACTGACCCACTTTAAATAATCCTTTATTAAATGCCTATTGAGAATCATAAAAAGGATTTTTTCCAAACATATTTGATTACTACTCTGTGTCTGACAGTTTTCTGTGTTTTTACTAACATCTGTAACACTTGGAATCTTCTATTTAGTGCCACATCTGTTCCTTATGCATTTTTAATATTACAATCAATAGATAAACACAGTACTATTTGCCTTCTATATATTAATTTTTATATGTTTTCAAGTTATTTATATTAATAACCAACATTACTATATTACAATAAATTGTTGCGTGACAAAACTAGTTTCGTCTTGAAACAATCAGTTAAATAAAAATAATGTTTTTTATCATCGCCTCACCTAAGGTTGTATACTATGTTGTTTTTTTTATGAAAAAACTGTTATAACATTATACATAGTTTAGCAACGTCTCGTAGCTTCTTGTTTTCCAATAAAAAAACTGTAGAGCTTTTACGTTTGATAAAAAAATGAAGGAAGCTAGTGCTTTGAGAATATTCTATTGTTAAAAGTTTGATATTGTGAGTTTGGGCGAGTTGAAAAGCGTTATGAATAGGATAATAACGTAACGGGGAAGAGTGGGTTGGTAGAGAGAACGGCACGGGAGGTAGTCAGTCACAAGACTAGCGTGATAACTGCTGTCAAGCTGGAAGGGTATAGCTCAGATGTGTTGTGTCACAGAAACAACAGACAGGATATTCCAGAAGAGTTTGGAAGGCTGTAAACACGTCATCGCTACTCATGAGTGAAGAATGAACGAACCACCCTCCAAACACTTTGTTCGTCAAGTACACAAAAAACTAAAATAAGGAAAAAAAACCTTAATATTCAGGTGTTAATACGATTGTAGAAATGTAACTAAGGAAATTAATCCAGCTTTTATCTAATCTCTTGTAATAGATTGAGTAGTTTTAATTCCTTGAGAGTAATTTAAATATAACATATTTTTATAATTATAAATTTGACCAAAGTCGTTGCTTGCATTTTGGCAGATTAGGCAGATCACATTTTTTTAAGCAATGCGTCTTACTATCCGTTTGTGTTATGCGCTAATGTATTAATTACATTAAACTAATGAATATTAGGGATGAGAAAGGTTATATTTATAGGATATGTACCCATATTAGCGTATAGGAAGAGTGTAAAACTATTTTGGAATAACCACCTTCAATACACCCGAAAAAGTTTAGAATCTTGATCTCCCCGTGATCGGCTTTCCATTTTACTGTGAGACTGGTGCATTAAACTACGCGGCCACCAATACTGGTCAGATAACAAATACAATTGACTGATATTTTTACTCTACGTCTAGTCTACTTCCAGGCTTCCCGCATATTGCATAGTTGATAGGTTAAGTTAGGTTAGGTTGGGCCTTGATATAAACAAATAGATGTCTCTTTTAGTTTCTTCATAACCGATTTTTGCTTATAACTTCTGACCACTTTCAAGGCTACACAATATTTTAACATTTTTGTATTTATTATTTCCTATTCTTCTATATATAACAGAGACAAGAAAAATCAAATACTTTTTCAAATATGTATCTGCCAATTTTTTTTTGTCCATGTTTATTTGTGTTTCTTAATATTAAAAAAAGTTGACCTCTGTGGTCTTTGGTTAAAATCCTCGCATCAGGCCCCGATGTTTGTGGGTTCAAACTCAAATAGAGTGACGGATATTCGTTTTATAAATAAAAATAATTTGCACAACATCCTTCGGAGGAGAATTAAAGCTATCGATCGGCTCCCTATGTCAAGTGTGGCAAATAAAAGAACACTGGAAAGTTTGTGAAAGCAAAATTGATAGGCCCTTTCACTCTCTATTAGAGAAATGCTCGTGTGATGATATAATCAGTCAGTTAAGAATGTGCACATTATAATAATTCAATTAAATTCCATCCATTTTGAGCCCAGATAAATTGTTTACTTTGTTTTTTTTATAAATACTCGTTTAAAACCACGGGCTTCACTTCTGGTCACACAATGTGTCCCGTTGGTATTTATTGGACAATAATTGTGAATCTCATTCATAGTGAACCTCAAATTCCAGAACGTGCATTTAGATTAAAGACCAAAGTATATCTAATATTTACCTCAATAAAAGTGTGAAACCATTCCACAAGTGAAGAAGTCATTATAAACAAAATGTTTAGTATTTTTTTCAATCGTTAGTAAATTTTCTTGTTAAAAAAAATTGTGGCCCTCTCATGATCGGCAGGTATTCCTGCACGCTGTAGCATTTATTGCTATAAGTACAGTCAACAAGGCAACAAAGCAGTACTTACCCTATATCACCACCCAGGCTCGGCAAGAAATCAACAACACGTCCGGCCAAATGCCAGAGAGCTATCAAGAGTCCGGACACGCCCGCTAGAGTTCGCCAGAATAGTACCAACCTAACAACTCCAAGAAGACGAGAGACTTTCTTCTAGAAGGAAGTGGAAAAGGCTTCCAGAGAGATGTAGACGTTATTCATGGCTACGCACATTCCCCCCCCATCCCCCCCTTCGTGGATCCTGTCTCCCTAGTTCGTGAAGTTGCGCCATATAAAAGACCGCCCAACCAGCTAAGGCTTCACTCTTTGGTCGGCGCTTGACGCAGATAGGTGAAGCTTAGGATTCGAGAACTTGTCACGTAAAATGTAAGGAGAAATTCATCTTCGGCGTAATTTCTTATTTATGTTTTTCAAAATTCTCTTTCGGATCAATATATTTTGTTAATGAAAAGATCTTTACAGTCATTTTAAATGGACATTGAAATAGGTCATGGTTATGGAAAATAGCTTCGTAGTCTTTAGATAATATTGGACTTATAAACTTTTAAATGTTTTTCATAATATTTAACTGAAGACTTATAAAATTATTAATGTTCCTTATGAAGAAGTTAGTAAAGACACTTAGTTGGAACATGTCACTATTAACAATGGTGTTACGAGGGAAGATAGTTTTGTCTAAAATTGCAACTTAGCCTATAGTANNNNTAATAAGGATATTATCATGAACTGTCTGATATCAGTAATGATAGGCGTAATTTACATTTTGTTTAATGTTAAAATTAAAGTCTTTAACTTATAACTATTTTCTTTTTGTTGGAAGTCAATATGTCTGATCGCTATAACATTAGGAATGTATGCGAGAAATATGTTTTGAGTAAAACTTAAATTGTGAACTAAACGGTTGGACTTGATTATTAGGTATACCTTGAATTTACTTGTGGAAAGACATTATATTTATTTAATTGTTACGATAAGAAAAAGCAACAATGTTATGTCCAAAATAATATCTAATATAATAATTATTTTTATATATCAATAAAACTTTATTTTCTATTTGCCGTCTTTTGAATTTGTTGGGTGAAGTTATCCCTAGTTTAGGATATACATACTACCCAGGCACATCCCATCTGGTTTTACTAATTTATTAAATTAGTACAGTATATCTCACATTTGTTAATGAAGGAGGATCGTGTTTCCTTTTGCTTATTTGTTGGTATTGCTGGGCATGTTTTCCGTACCCAGTATCTTCGCATTAATACTTACTCTTACTGCGCACTCCTATTAAATTTTGCATTTAACTTTTCTGTCGAGAACTTTGCTTTCTATTATTAGTATTTGTGCCCCTCTATTTCTAGAGCTTGGGTAACAACGCTTTTGGGTTAGGCGCTACCTACCTGAAAATGTTTAGATTCCTTGGTTTACTGAGCTTCAAGAATTTTTTAAGGCAACAGAGTTTCCAAAATGTCTCGACTTTGTTTACCTGAAAACCCACCCCCATTTTGAGGGGTCCCTTGGAAATTTTCTATCACCAAGTATTCCTGCACAGTTTTGGGTTTGGAGCTACTTGGCTACAAAATTTCAGCAATCATTCAGCCTCACCTTCACTCGTTGTCCCAGCTAGAGGTTTGCAATTAGCCTTTTGTCCCTCAAGTTGATGCAGATCTTCTGGACTATTACCATCAGTTTATTACTTTTCACTATAACTAACGCCTTTTGCTGGTCGATGAAATCAATGAAGAACTCTTCTTTGACTTTTAACACTCTCTCTCTGAAATTATTCTCTGAAACCAAACTGCTCTTCTTCCATCACACTTTCTATTTTATGTTCCAGTCACATGTTGAGTATTTTTACCACTATCTTCCCCAGACGATAGCTGATCAATTATATACAATAAATTTTAAATAACTAACAGAATTACTAGTTTGTTCTTTATAATAATTACCGTAATTCATAATTTATATTTTTTTAAAGACACTAATCTCACTTTGCTGAATGTAAAATTAGAACTGACCCTACACAGACGTCCTTAAATAGGAATGGAATTTATATTTTAAGGGAAAATAAAATTAATCATTCATTTCTAATTATATGTTCATTTAATTTTATTTTTAATTACATCTACATATAGGTTAAAAGTAGGAAAATAGCTCCACCCCAATTCAGGTTCCCATTTTCACACTCAAAGGTCCCCAGATTTAATTGTGTTAGTTTAAAAATTATATTTTAATATATATAATCCTCAATTATAAGTTAACAACAGCAAAAGTTCAGTTTTATTAGAGTTTATAATTATGTTTATAACCTTATGATTAAGGTGTAAACAGGTAATTACTGTGGTTAAGAGACAAGGTGATTATTGAGGTCAGCAGACCCCAATGTATGAACAATCTCGAATGAGTTGAGTTAAAAATTAGAAATTATCACAAGATATAAGTTGTTATTGTTGTAAAAAATAAATAAGAAACTGTATTAGCTTCGTTAAAAAATTGTATTAGGCAGTGCTCTACAGTATTGTTGAATCTCAAAAAAAAAAGTATCTCATTCCGTAATTTCATTATATTTATTAACTCTTGTTTTGGAAGAGCCAAACAAAACATTATATTCCTTGATTTTTTTTAGTTACTCACATTTTAATATTTAACTATAACGGTCACAAAATCATTTTAAAATGGTTGCGTTCTATTGGTTGATGTAAAGTTGGAGACTAGATTGGATGTATTAATATTTTCCTGGTAAATAGAATAGCTGACTTGTAAATATTTGCTACATGTGCACTAAGACATATAAGTAAAATGACTTTCTTTGTGAAACAATTTATACTTCCATCCAGAAAAAATCACTAGTACCTTTTAGATAGTAAGTTTTAGACTTATAATTTTATGAAAAAGGCTCCTCGTTGTAGATGCAGTAGCAGTGGCACCCAAAATACGAGAAATAAATATTGAAACAAGAATACTACAAATATTTCCACTTGAAATTATTGGGAAACTGAAGGGGAGAAAAATATCCTAAAAGAAAAGGGGATTCAATTTCCGACGAGGATCTACGTGCAGACGAAAAGCAAACAAAAACAGAAGGAATATAATCCAAACACGGCCGAGATATTTGGGGCACTAGTTTGTAACACGAGAGAAGAATCGAAAGAAATAAGTGACCTCAGGGGAAAGCTTTGGGCGGGGGCGTGGTACGTTACTTTTTTCTCCGGGAAAGCGCAACGTCAACCATTGCCATAATGATTTTCCAATAACGTCCGTAGTCCGTGCCAAAGTCATTGTGCTAAGGTAACCGTCTGAAAACCCCTTGTTTTATACCATGTAATTATATATATTTTAATTAAATGAGAAATGACAGCCTTTACACGGGAATATAACTCAGGATCGTTTGCTTTACGCGCTTATGCTTTACCAGTGAGTTATCGCGGCTCATCATGGAACTCACTAGTTGTTAGGTTGAGTAATTGTAGCAGGTGAAAGTTTTGCCAGTCAGAGATATCCAAGGCCATCTTTCACAAGGCTGAGGGTCTCGGGTTCCATTCCAATCATGACCGAAATATTTGTCATATGTGAATGTAGGTTTTTTCCCTTTTCCTGGGATAAATTAACGGCCGGTGGCTGGATGTTTTGTTGGTTTTAGATTTAAGTTTGTTTATAAGTCGTGTGCTGATAAAATCAGTCGGTTAAGAAAGTACTCATTGAACAACTCAAATAAAACACAAACTAACAACTGCATTTTATTCAGATAACAAGGCTGATTATTTGGAATATAATCACGTTTCATTTTGTGATACGAATAAATAAATACTTTTTTACTGTGTGGCGCTTTTACTGTATATCATGTTCTCCATATGAAAGAATATATCTCCTCTTTAGTTTTATTTTTATTTATTATATACAGTTTTATTATACTCAACGAAGTGTTTGTGCTTAAAATCTCGGCCTAGGGCACAGAAGGTTATTCCACACATGGGATTTACCATCGTATCTTTCCCATCATCGTTCCACGCTAATATGGGTGAATTTAATCTAAAATCACATAAATAATTCCAAAATATTAGATTGGGTAGTAAATATTTATTGTGTACATACTGTACATACATATAAAACATAGAATAGTATTGGAAACTACTATCTTACAGAATATTTACAAACTTTAAGTTGAAAGCATCTTTGACCCTTCTTAAAATAAACTCAGAATCCCCTTTATACCTGTATGCCTTTATACTACAGTAGATTTTAATTTAACCTTGACTTCTCTTTAGATTTAAGTTTGATTCTTTAAGAGTTTAATTATCTATAAGTCATCACATCTAACAAAGAGTTGTAGATGTTGGTATGTCTTTAAGACTACTTGGTACATTTTATGACTAGGAGTGTCAAAATTTTCAATTCAAAAGCTCAATTTCGTAAGAACAACATTATTATCTGACAACTATAAAAATAAACTAGCTCTACCTACACACATTTATACATCTAACCATGTGATCCAGAGCTGCCCTTTTTGAATAGTTTTATAAATCCCTATATCATAACACAAATAAAAGAGTAAATAAAGTATTTTCAATTTTGGCCACAAATAATATTTTGTATTTCATCAAAGGTCCTTCCTATGAAATCTGGACTCTACGTTCCCTAAATGATGATATCACACTCAGTTAAACTGGTGAAGGGTTTACATGTCAGTGGTTATAAGAGTTCGCTCATTGTTTAATACAATAATTAGATTTTGAAATTTTTTGAAAGTTATCCCTGATTTCATTTATATGCCTAAATATTAGATAAATCAATTAATGACCAATAAAGCGTTGTGTTAACTTTTAATTTAGTGAAGTGCTACTGTAATCGTTTACTGAATTAAATGAAAGTGTTAATAAAGATAAGTAGCTTACTTCTAAATCTATGATTGACAAGTACAGTGACTCATCTAATATGGATACTGGAATATGAAATAATTTTTCTCTAGCTTTAGTTGTTTTGTAACTAATATTGTTATGAAGCAATAAAAAGCATTATACATAATATTAAAATAATTTTTGTAAGGCATTCGAGAAGGATTGAAAATGTTTCACTACCGAATAGAATAAATCTGGTAAAAAAATGTATTATTTACGTTAAATGAGAATTCTTGTAAAAGCCAATACAAATATTAGTTTCCTAAACTTTTTATTTTATAAAATTAAGAGATATTAAAGCAAAAAGTAGAGAACTGTTCTGTGGATGGACTTTATTTATTTTATTAGAAATAGTTCAGGTAGTTTTTTAAAAGCTTAAGTTTTAACGTCCGAACTATGATAAAAACCTTAGAAAAAATAAAGTTTGGAGTTGAATGACATTAGTAGGAGGTCGCCTAACACCTTATCTCAGTAGATAACGTGTCCAAATACTGCTTTTAAGGTCCCGGGTTCAATTCTCAGCATGGCTGAAAAATATTTGTTCGGGGAAATAATTTCAATTTCGTAGTGGTGAATTAATGGGCAGAAGCTGAATGTTGTGTTTGCTATAGATTTAATTTAGTTAAAAGTCGTGTCCTGATATAATCTCGGTTCATAAAGTGCACGTTGATTAACCCAAACAAATGATTGCATTTTTTTATAGGAAATGGCAAGTTGCCGCATTCTTGGCCATTGTTTGTAGATTCCTCTCTTTCAAATATAATTTAGCAAAACCCTATATCGGAAGGCAAGCGGGAAAAATGTAAGCCTTATATAGCATAATTTTCAGTGGACGTAGAGGTTTGGGTTAAGATTCCTGCTGATTATACTTTACTTTCACGCAAATGGGTAATCAATTCCTTCTAATTTCTACTATTCTCATATCCGCCCCATTTTTTTAATATATGTATAAATATGAATACGATTTTGTGCCACACATTTATAATAAATGAGCAAGATTATTTCTGGAACGAATAGACAAGGCCTACTACTTGTTTTATTTGCTTGCGTTAGAGCGTGGCCTCTCATAATAACAGGTGTAAATTAGTCCTGACATTTACAAATGATCATCCGACAACTTCACTAACAGCTTGGTTGATAGCTATACTTGCATGGATACAAATGTGTGCATAGAACTTATCTTTACGTACGTAGTACATATAGGATGTAGGTGATTATAATGCAATATGATTTATTGATAAATTAATATAAATAGCTTCCGTTCATCACCAAAAATAAGACTTATTATGTAACATATTTATTGAATATTTACATATTTTACCAAATAAACATAAATAATAGTTATATTTACACTTTAATATTAGACTCCTATACAATATAACTAAGATAAATAGATTAGGGCGTATATTTGTATTTATGTAAATATTCATAAGTATATACATGTATACACACATGTATGTATATACATATATACCTACATACATATATGTATGTATGTATTACATATATATGTATTATACTTGTGTACATATATATACGTAAGGGAGAGTGGGGGAATGGTGCACCTAAGCGAGATTATTTTCTGTAGTGATGCCACTATAGCCTTTATATCACAAATGTATCTAATACAAGAGAAACTTGCCTATTCTAATTTCATTTGGTAAAAACATATTTGATTAATAACTATACATAATCGAGCAATATTGAAATAAGTATAGGAATGTATTTTCATACGTTTCCCCACCCTCCGAAGTAATTATGAGCAAAGGTAGGGCAATGGTGCGCACTAGAATTAATATTTGGAGATCACAATGAAAACAAGGTAAGGTGGTAGATACATCACAAGCCCAATATATATTTATTTTATAATTTTAAGGTAAATTTATTTTTATGAAAGAACATTGAAATATAACAAAATATGGTCTAAGTCACCAAAATATTATTTTTACCAGTTTTTCCAGTTTGATTTTGTACAAAAATCGCACCCATACTCTTTTGGGGTATCAACACCAGTGCAATCAGCATGATCCCAAGATGAACACGAAACACACCTGTACCACAATTCCTTGTCTCTTCCTACTTCTCCACAGATACAACACAATTCATTATGTTCTTTGCCTGATTTCTCAAGGACCGCGTCGTCCATTTCGTCATCCCAAAGTGTGGAATTGTCTACTTCGGATGACTCGAATGTTGGTTGCTTCTTTATTTTCTTTATTCCTTTACTATTCTTGTATTGTAATGGCTTAGTCAAGGAATCTTCGCACCACATTTCCATATTTCTTTCTCATTTCTGATTTTATTTTCTACCTTCTTCCTTTTTTTACCTTGAGCTACTTCTAATTTTCATTTCATTGGTGTGCTGGTTAGTATTTCCAAGTGTTGTTTTCCACGTAGCTTTCTTCCTAGTCCTACTTGTTTTTCAATCTTCTTTTTTGGAATTGGTGAAATAGTGAGAACCTAATTAGTTTTAGATGTTGATGGTCTAGGATCTTGAACAGGTTGTGCATATGGATGTCCACTATCTTTCAATGGTGTGGCTTACTTGACGAAGTATGCTTACGTTCGGGGTCAAAAACTCTTGCAGAAATAGGAGTTACGGATTCAGGAGAAGCTTCAACTGTTAAATGTCTTACTTCGTTAGTAGGGTCACAATCTTCTTCGTTAAATGTATCAGACTTGAGTGGAAATATTCCAGCAGATCCAAAATCTGAAACTGCCTTCTCCATGGTGGCGATTTTCATGAAAGCTTTATTTAAAATATCTGCTATGTCATATTCGGTAATTTTTTCATGGCCTGTAGTGTATAAGTAAAGGTCATATTCCCTCTAAAGTGAACCCTTAAGAGGACTAAAAAAAGTTAAATCTAGAGGCTGGAGATAATGGGATAATTGGATGTTTGGGGTGGAAGGGACTCAATACGAATGAAATTTGTTTTACAGAATCATATGTCCCAATCTAAATATGGCTGGAATGGTTATGTATAACTAGAAGAATAAGATCAGTTGCAGTGGGCTTTGAATGTTTGAGATAACCAGTCAAGGAAAAGGTCAGAATTTATCCATCCATTCTTTGAACACTTGTAGTAAACAACAATAGGCCCTTTTTCTGAAGTGTAGGAATCATTTGTTTCCTGGGATAGATTAACATAGGTGGAATGTAGTTTCCAGCAGCACTTATTGAGAAAACGGCTGTAATGGTTCGCCCTCGCTCAGCAGAGATAGCAGCACCTACTTTTTGGCCCCCTTCAGGCCATAAACTTTAGGGCTTTTTTTTCTGTTGTTATGCCTGTTTCGTCTACATTAAATATCCTATTTTGTTCAAATTTAAATGCCTCCATGACTTTCTGAAGATTAGAATAGAATATATTTGTTTCTTTAGCATTAAAAGCAGCAATTCTGTTTAAGCTTGTTCCTTCATGTTGTCTAAGTGTTACCTCAGGATTTCGCTTTAAGAAGCCATAAAGCCAATCTTTGCCAGCTAGACCTTTTTGTTTATTAAAACTATTGGAGATTTTCTTTTCTTCAGTGAACCTAAATGCTAATCACCTTAGTTTCCTGGGTGTTAAGCTATAGAATAATTTGGCTGGTGTCAGAATATAGTCCCCCTTAATTCTGTCTCCACTTATTTTGAGATTACACCTTTACGACTTAGATGAGGAGGAATAGGCCAATTTTCTAGAAGTTTTTTTCCTTAGGGTTGACTCTAGTATGTTGAAACTTCTACCAACCCCCATTACTTTCCTGCCATTGTTGTTTATTGCATCCATTGCGTTTTGTAAATTTTCTCGTGTGTAAGAGTTGATCTGAGTTTTCCGAATGTAATTTCTCGGAATCTGAGAACAAACACGGGACAATTTGGCATTAATATCGCTTCGCATTTAACTGTACATGGGGGAATCATGCGAAACTCCCATTTGTCCTTCTAGGGAAACTGTGTGCACCTACACCGTTACTGCGCATCATTTCCCATAGCGGTCTCAAAACAAAGCGTCTTTGTAGCAAGGACACCAGAAATGTATACAATAAAAATGAATTCATGTAAAAACACAGTAGATGCTACAATTTAAGAATTCATTTGGATCAAAATAATTAAATGAGAACTGTAGGATAAACTTGTTATTTCGTGAAGAACGAAAATTTCAACACAACGTTATTTTCGTAATCCATCTCCCACGCGCTTGACAAAGAAAATGGTGGAACTATCATTGTACATCATTGTTGTGCATAACAAAAACAAGAGCGCAGCACCAGTAGGAGTCACCAATATTACTGCAGAGTATGAAAAACTTTGGTGTGCACGATTACATACCGTGCATGATTCCCCCACTCTCCCTTACATACAATAATATATTTATTGCAAATACTTTGATGTATTATATTTATTGAAATAATTTAATTATATAATAAACGTTATATATATATGGATATATTATCTATATACCTCTTTATCTTTTAATGAAATATTCTATGAATATGATTTCTAAATAGTTGATAAAACATTTAAATAAAGATCATACAGTTAAAATACAAACATAAGCTTGAAACAAATTGTTGATCAATGTAGTTAAACATATTTTCAAATATCGTCTTGAATGGTGTGTTCTTCGTCTGGACAAAGGTTGGTTTGTTAATTGAAGAGTAAAATAATGTGATGATACCCTTAATTATTATTTGATACTATTTATTGTAATCCATGGTTCAAATAATGTCTAACTAGTCACATTTGAGGGATATTAATTCATATCGTAATCGTATTAAAAGCTTTAGTATTTACGTAATGTGATAGAAAGAAAAATAAATTTATTGATTATTTTGCAGCACGCCCAGGCTCTTATCAGGGCTATTCATATATAACTGCACTAATGGGTAAGAGACATGTAGCGTAAAAATATCAGAATTTGCATGGAAGGAGAATGAGAAACCTTGTGGGGAAACACACCATAATCAACACGGTGGGAATTCCAACCCTGACCTCTCGGTGATCAGAAAACCAAACTAGACGAGTTTTAAGTTCAATATGCTTGCCCACATATGTGAGTGTTAAATAAAATTTATTCTGAATTCACTAAAATTTTTAATAGAAGGCACTATTAAAATATAAAAACAAATAAAAAGTGTTATTACTGAAATTAGATTCAAAATTGTTAAAAGGGTAGTTTTCCCTTTATATTCCTATAGAACATTCTTATTTAAAGACACTTTATAGGATCCCATTATTTTGTATTCCTGTTTAGTGTTTCAGTAAGCTGAGAGATATATATGTACATACAGCAAGAAGTACCCCATAGCATACAAACTAAGACTCGAGTACAAGTATACATTAACCCACCCTCTTTTCCTGTTTTTCATTCTGTTTCTATTCTCTTGTAGTCAGGAAAAACCGTCCGCTGTCTTCTTGTTGGTGTGATGACAGTGTCTGTACCCCTGAAAAAACCTGATCTTGACCGTAGTTAGAGTGTTCAGGAAGTAGCTAATCGGGAAACCAACAACTGTAAATGAAGATTTATATTGCCGGTACAGTGACAAACACCACTCTTAACATTTTCTTTGTTTGGTTTGGTTTCATTCCGGGTATTTAAAGTGCTCTTTTGGAGTGCAGAGTTGTTTGAGTACAGACTTTGGAACTAAACAAACATGTGACAACAGTTCACATAACACTTTATCATCCAGATCCTAAACCAGGAATAGGATGCAAAGTTAAAGTATTTCGAAATAGAAACAAAAACCCTAGCAAGAAGTTTGCCAACATTTGAAAACCAATGCTTACATTAAAAATGTTTTGCTATTATCTAGGATATTTAAAAACAAATTTTAATATAATGACCGTAGTTAAAAATGGTTAATGTTTTTTTTAAATGAGAGACTTAAGTCATTAACTTTTTTTAAATATCTCTAATATACGCCAATTTCATAAGCAAACGCTCATACACAAACAATCTCCTAAAGCAAAGTTGTTGTCAATCAGGATTGTTTGGATCTCAACCCTCATTTACAAGGGTGGAGTAAAATAAATCGAGCGAGCCATCTTTTTTTTCTTTTTTTTTTGTGAATAAGTAAAGAAGTGTTTAGACTTCCCGTTTCATCACACAATATTTTGAAGCACTTTTTTCACAGAAAGGGCAAGGCGGTGGAGGATGCAGTTGCTACTCTTATACTCCTTGACTTTATGTTTCCTTCTTGAGATAGCACCACAAATCTTCCCACTGATGGCCTTCGTACATTCTGTGCACACATAAACGCAGTTATCCCATGGGATACTACTCATTGTGAGAAACTAAACTATTAATTTGAACATTTCAATAGCAATTGTGTTAACAGTTAACAGCTTGCGGAGACACAAATCATCTTGAAAATAATTCAAGTATTAGTAACGGCAACATATATTGATTAATTCGTTTGGAGCGAAAATTCAGTGCATTTTATTCGTAAAAATAAAATAGCTTTCACATTCTTTGTAAAGTCCTTGATTTTTCGCGAGATTGTATTAATTGACAAAGGAAGTGTGTCTACTAGTTTTGTGGCTTTTTCATCCATCATACATTCAACTATGTCTTTTTCGCAAGGCCTAATAACGTTTTCAGCGATGTTATGGGTTTCACCATCTTGAACAACTCGGTAACTGGCTGGGTTGGATGCTATCTAAGCCTTTTCGTTAATTGTGTTTATGTGATAAGATACAATTTCATGGGATTGTGTAAGCTCACCGTAATTTTTTCTGAAAAATAATCAGTCGGTTCGCTCTTGAATTTTGGATGGACCCTCTCAAAATGACAGCACAGTTTTGCTGAATGCATAGTTATGTTTGGCAGCATTTTGCCGCAAACTACGCACCATGGTTTGTTGTCACCAGTGTCATCGAACCCAATATCCATGTGTGAATCATGGTACTTCCTTCTATTCCCTGTGGCACTGGTCTCCGAAGAACCAGTACTAGTGTGTTGGTTCTACACTTCAGGTGGTTCTGGCACATCCACTTTCGCTGATACGTGCAAAATTCCTTAATCCTTTCCAGAAATTCTAGCACTAGAAACTGCTCCATAATCTTCCACACTACAATGGAAAAATAATATTCGTATCAGCTTGGTGAATAAAGATAATAATAATAATTTTGATAATACTGAGGGTTGTTTAAATAATAAAATAAAATGATCGAGGAACCATGGTTCTCAAATTAATGTTGAATAACATGTGGTAATGCAAATGTCTCTTGCATTTACTTACGAATTACGTGTTAACTGCTAGTGCCCATCGTATTTTATCACTTGATGACTTCACATTGGCTGCCGCTACCTTGATTGTAATGGTAACGGGCCAAAACATGAAAAATATTAATGTAAGCTGATATCCTTTTTTTTAAATTACAACAATATGGATTGTAAGTAATATACAATAAAATAAGCTGTATACACTGAAAGGTCTTTATTTACTCTTTAACTTACATACTGGTTTATATACCCTATATTTTATAGATTCTAATTTACTAGCGTTCAAACGAAGGCTTTGATATTTTATTTTAAAGGATCCATACCTAAGCCAGTGATCCATTAAAATAAAATCGATTATATTTTCTCAACCATTACGTAGGTGCTCCAAGATAGAAACTTCCAAGATCATTCTCTCAGGATGTTGAAGCTAACAATAGGATCTGAAAGCGTGGCTAAGTTCTCACAGAGACGGAGTTAGCTGGTGCCGTCGAGTCTCTGTCTGGTCTTGTCGCGTGCAGTCTGTGTGCTTTGCAGAAGTTCCCGATGTTTTGCGTGGTTCCAAGAAGGTGCGGGTCGGCAAAGCTGACAGAGGTGACGCATTACATGCAGTTCAGCTTTATAATACTTGCTATATATACTGATTCTCAGAACGCTTCAGGATCTAAACAATTTCTACCCAATACTTAGCCATACAAAGTTAATCCCACACATTTTCACAATTTTGAGATCTTGTTAAAAAATATTCATTCCAAGCTCTTCGAGAAGCACTTGGAGATGTTTCGTGGAGCACAGTTTGGGAACCACTGCCCTAACAAAATATCTTAATTGAGAATGCGGTAACTTAGTCGCAAATCTATAACTAGAGCCCCCATCATAAAATATTAGATCCGTAATGTTGAGACACCCTAGCTCAGTCATTAGCGTGTCTGTCCCCTGAGTTAAGGGTCATGGGTTTGATTACAAACATGACAAAAAAAATCATCAATAATGAAATGTGGGCTTCCACTTTCAAAACGATGCGTTAACGGCTGAGAGACAATGTTTTGTATCTGTCTTGATTTAAGTTAGTTTATAAGTGGTGTGTTGATATTGCCATTCCGATCATAAAGTGCACGTTAAATGTCTCAAATAAATGAAAAATAAAATTAATAATTCATGGGCTCACTCTTATAATAATAATAATAATAATAATAATAATAATAATAATAAAAATAATAATAATGTAACGTATGTTACCGTTAAAAATGTAGGCACCATCAGGAATCAAAGAAAGGGTCACACTCATTAATACCAGACCATCCTGAAAATCAGTCAAGGCACTGCTATTAGGTTGAATCCATACCATTATTACCACCTAAGTAACAAATAAAATGTGTATTAAACGTTGGCCATCATTTCATATGTTTGTGATAAACTGTTCTAAGCCCAAATATCTCGCTACATGTGAATCATAACAATGGACTAATATAATAAGTTATTGTATCTCTACATGTTTAAATTTTAAAATTGATTTCAACCACGTCTTAATTTTCATTCAGGCTCTATGTATTTTTAATAAGATAATGAGCTATGAATAAGGAAGATAGAATCTAGATGAAAAGTACCTAAATTCGAATAAATAGAAAATTTGAAAACTTTAAGGACAAACACTCTCAGTTTACCCAGCAAGAAATCAATCCCTGACCTTTCCATCACCATTTAGTTGTACTGTTCTGGACCCATCTCATATATTTAAAGGTCATGGATGAATTGTATTTTTCTTAAAAGTAATTTATGTAAATTTCCTTTTAATATGCCATCCATAGAGAATCACGCGTTTTTAGAAGTAATGTCAATGTAATGCGCTTCAAAACTTTTTTTCCTCTTAAAGATCAACTCCGTACTATCAAAAGATCTTGTGACTCCTTGGATTCCTCTACCCAATAGGAAGCATTCCTTTACAACATCACATTGCCAGGAGTCTTTCTATTAGATAGTTTTGACACTGGTGTCAAGGGGTGCAAGAGGCAAGGGATAGGTCATATATAAGCCGCTTGTGCGTATGAATATACACAATGCCAGTAAATAAATCTACAGTGCCAGTCTTTGAATACATACAATGCCACTAACTTAAATCTATAGAGTACAAAGAAAATGTTAGCGAGTAAAATCACAGAAAAATAATCTGTAGTTTAACTAAAACTGTATCATCTAATATTATATCTTCAGCGCCGAAGATGAAATCATCTTAATAAATCGTGTGCAACATTGAAAGTCCTATTTATTTTATTAAAATAAATATCAGAAGTAATAAGATCGCAAAACCACGTGAGTGCGCAGTAAGGCATGCTCGCGTTGCCATCATTGTAAAACCCTACATCACTTTAATTGGCACCCGATCACGGCGATATAAATACCAATATTAAACCATAGCATAATAATTGTCTCCCAATCACGGGCCATTAATCTTCATATTGTAATAATTGGCGCCCAACTTGTAGCCTTAATCTTCATATCATAATAATTGGCACCAACGTTGGGCGCCAATCATTACGATATGAAGATTAATGCCCCGCGATTGGGAGTCAATTATTATGCTACGGTTTAATATTGGTATTTATAGCCTCGTGATTGGGTGCCAATTAAAGTGATGAAGGGTTTTAAGATGATGGTGACACAAGCATGTCTTACTGTGTACTCACGCGGTTATACGATCTGATTCCTTCTGATTTTTATTTTAATAAAATAAATAAGCCTTACAATATTAAGATGATTTCACCTTTGGTGCTGAAGATATAATATTAAATGATACAGTTTTAGTTGAACTATAGATCATTTTTCTGTGATTTTATTCACTTACATTTTCTGTGTACTTTATGGATTTAAGTTAGTGGCACTCTATGTATTCAAAGACTGATTGATTTATACGCACAAGCTGCTTATATATGACCTGCCCCTTGCCTTTTGGACCCCTTGTCACCAGTGTCAAAAATAACTAAAAGAAAGACTCCTGGTGATCTGATGTTGTGAAGGCTGGCTTCCTATTGGGTAGAGGGAGTCAGGGAGTCACTAGATCTTTTAATACTACGAAGTTGATCGCTTAGAGAAAAATAAGGGTTTTTGAAACGTAGTGTATTGAAATTAATTCTAAAAGCGCGTGATTTTCCATGAATGAAGTATTAAAAGGATATTTTACATATAGTACTTTGATGAAAAATACACTTCATCCATGACTTTTTTATTAGGCTATATGAGAGGGGTCCAAAACAGTATAACTACAACCAGTACACCAAACTATTATAGAATAAGAGCTTTACAGTCTACGTGACCACTGATTGTGCTTTAACACGTTATCAATTAACAGGATGACTACCTAAGCCATTTCTGTAAAAGATTTACCAATATGACGTTGGCATGATGTGTGTTTTTAGTCTAAACAAATTATGTATTAACTATCTAAGTGCAACAAAAAATTAGTTATATTAGGCTATTTTAACATGTGTTTACTATTCAAACAATACTGGTACAGAACTCAATATTATCCACACAAAAAAAAGTTTACCTGCTCACAATCCATTTCAAAACGAATTACTTTATTTTATGGATTAAGTATAACACTTCTGTGTTCATAGCTCCTTTGAATGTCTTCCTACCTGCTCGGAGTGTCAGGATTATAATTCAGTGAGGATAATTGGCTTGTTGATACATAATAATTCCATTCTGTAACCACATACCATAACATTTTTACAGTAGGAGTGTAGAAAAGGTCAAGATAAGAGTTTAGTGTTTTAGCATTTTTTATATCAAAACCTATTATTATTATTATTATTATTATTATTGTTTATTATTATTATTATTATTATTATTATTATTATTATTATTATTATTATTAGCACCGCGTCTTACTACCCGTTTGGCTTATACGCAAAAACAAAACATATTGTTGGTCATGATAAATCAAATTGCTATCCTGTAGAAAAAAAAAACTCCATTTACATGCTGACCTCAACAGTTCTCGAATATCTATCAAATGGGTCCTGGAATTTAGTGACAATTTTTTATCTTCATTTAAAACGTTTCTAATCCAATGCCACTACGTTCATGACAGATATTCAACTACTGTTGATATCATCACGTAAAGAAAATTAAACTTCATATTTGTACCTAATGAATAATTAACTTAAACTAGAAAAGATACGTTATGCTATAAAAATTGCAAAAATACTGAGCTCTTCTCGCGTCCCCTACACTCCCACTTAAAGTGATGTGTGTTTCTTGAATCTAAAGAAAGCAAAGTGAAAAACCAAATAGTAAACACGTTTTTGAGCATGTGTGCCTGTTGGTGTGTTGTAACTGAACTAAATGAATATTATAAAATCGTGATTAGAAATAAGTTTTCAATCGGAACCAATAAGTGATTGAGATTTGCGCTTGCATGTGTGAAACTCCAATACTACTTTGTAATTTATGCACTGAAATAAACTTCTTTGTACAAAAGTACATCAACCCGATAAAAACGTTACTACCAGTAGTTCTGGCTATTCTGACCAGGAGCGCGTTGTTCCAAAAGATTGTGACACAAGTGTCTGGCCAGCTCCCAGAAGGGGAAGATGTATAGTTTCATTTAGCGCAAAAGGTTTCCACCACTGTGAGGAATGCTCGGCTCACGCCAATGTTGGCAACTCTCACTCTGAACAATAGGTCCGTGATAGACATTCCCCGCATTCAGCAGAAATCACATCACAGCTCTCTGGAGTCAGGCTGCCAAAACTCAACGTTTCGGATAAAACAACATTAGGTTCAAACAACGGCGTTAATGTTGATAAATAACCACCACAACAAGGTTTTTCTTCAACTGAACCAATTCTTCTCATGATATAATTTGATTTCATTATGAATGGACGTTTGGAACACCAGTTATTAATAACAATGATACAATTTTACCATATTATTGGTGTTGTTTATAATTATCTTTTTTTTGAGTCAACAACTTGTACGTTGATTTATGTGTTTTCTATCCATCCAGATCTTTGCATGCACTCAGCCCTTTTAGTTGGTTAGTGCTGCCCACACCATCTGGTATAATCACCATGTATTAGGGGAGTTCAGGAAGTGTGATCATTCCCAGTTTCCATCCTCACTGAGTTTCTAGGAGCTATAATGAAAGGACCTACCAATTTTGCCATAAAGGTAATTTTCATATACCTTCCAGGTTTATTTAACATGCCACAATCAACATGGGACCGACGACTTTACTTCTCCTCGGAAGGATATTGTGTTATGTCTTATTACCACGCAAGGAAAAATTATCGACCTTGGCTGGGTTTTAACTCGCGAACATCAGGCTCTGAGTTGACTCTGACCATCGAGGTGAATTAGACGCTATGATAATATTATCTATCAGAAGTGACAACTGAAGATCACATGACTTTAATTATGAATATGTTAAAATGAATCATTAAACTATTCTAGCAGTAAGATATAGCCATCCATGAGAAAATTGTGGTCAATCTGCTGGGACTGGCGGTAAAAAGATAACATGAGTACCTCCACCGTTATATTGTGTTCTAAATATTAATCAAAAAACAAGTACTTTAATACATAACATAATATTATTTTTGAAGCAATATTATCAAATACATATTTGAATGATATTGTATTTTTGTAAATTTTATTGAAAAAAAAAGTAAACTACAGTAATGTAAACCTGTTACAAAAACATAACTTATTATTATAATAAATATAGTACATGATGAATTGGTGATTAATAAATAAAAAACTACATTACCTAAGACTTTGTAAACTAATCTACAAAATACCTAAAAATCATAAAATAAAAGTTTCAATTAGAATGTATTTTGAACAAAAAACTAAATATAAATAAGATTATTTAAAAAAGTTTTTTACATTTTTGTTGAAAAAAGACTTTTCTTCAATTAGTTCCTTCTTTTAATTCGTATTTTTATATATAAAGGCGACCGCACGTGAATTAAACGACAGTAAACTAGAGCAACATACTAGAGCTCTTAGAAACGTGATAGACTTGCATGATCTATAAAATTTTAACATAAGGTGGTCATGAGCCAGACGTATGACATCACGACTGGAGCAGTTGCGTATTCACAACATTCTAGCATTGCGCCAGATGGAACTCCCATATATTAAATAAATTGTATGGCGCACCGCACAGACTTTCTCTCTCTTTCTATAAACTCGTAAGATTTCTGAACGGAATAATGTACATTGTATCATCACCACTCCACATAAGAACACGCATAAAATAATATACAATGATATATAATCAATGAGAAAAGAGGCGCATCTTTGTCCACCTAAGAGCATTTCAAACAGTTTAATGTCTTCCACAAGGGTCAACACTTCGTATTAAAATTTCGATTTCTGGTTAAAATTTTAACATTTTATAAGGTGTTGCAGATCTTCAAGTCATCGCATTGATATTTAATTATTCATTTATACATTTTGACCAATAAAAAATGTAAATATTGACTATTGAGTCTAAAATGGAGATAGATCATTGCTATGCAAACATTTCTCCTAAGAGATTTAAGGAAAAATAACATACTTTTTTAGATACTTATATTTAATTACTCTATGGCATTGGAGAATTATTGCGTTAAGACTTAAGTAGTATATGTTTACAACTAAAGCTCACAAAATTGTATTAATATATTTGCAAATATCTCAGAAACTGTTGCTTTTATAAAAATATATGTCAAATAAAAGTTTTTTATTTCTAATAGTCCTACAATTTTGCAATGATAAGTTGTTTAGTTTCTCAAATAGTTGTGGAGATACGGAAATTAACGCTTCTGTAAAGTACCCTAAAAATCATTTTCATAGGAAAATGAAAATAGCCAGTTTATTTATAATCTTAATCAACGCCTAGATACGAATTTTAATCAAAATCGTTTGAGCAGATTTTGAGAAAACCAAATTTTTCTCTTTTCGCCCTTCAGTAAACTACCCTTAATTTTAAGTTTTTATAGACACACAGACAGACGGCATTGCAAAGACTATTTTTTAGGGTTCGGGGGGTCATGAGACGTCGACATCCATCAACATTTCAGGTTAGTTTTTTTTTACGGTCGCAATACTTAAACTTTAATGTCCAAAAAGTTAAAAAAATTCATATAATTGCGTATAGATTGAAAGTTATTGATTTTATAAAAATATGTTTCGGATAAAATATCTGTATTATAAATATATATACATATTTGTAATGCTAAGTAATTTCATATCTCAAATAGTTTCGGAGCTATTATAAAAAATGTTAATTGACGCATCAGACCGGAGCCCTTAAAGCGATTTTGCCGAAATATTGAGAGTAGCCATTTTGTTTGGAATATTTATTAATGTTCATAAATGAAATTTAATCAAAATCGTTAGAGCCGATTTTGAGAAAATCGACTTTTTCTCTTTTTTCCCTTCAGCAAACTACCCTTAATTTTAGGGGTAGATATCCAATTCGAAAAACCCCTCGGGGCAACCCTATGAAAACCCTAGATATCAAGTTTTAGCTCAATCGGTAAAATAGTTTAGGCTTTAGTTGGAGGTACAGACAAATAGACAGACAGACAGACGGAAATTCAAAAACCACTTTTTCGGATTCAGGGAGTCATGAAACGTCAAGATTCATTAAAATCTCGAGTTCGATTTTCTCGACGATCACCATACTTTCTCTACCTGTAAGATAGAGAGAAAGTAAAAATTAATATTATTTTGAATGTTTGATAACATCATATTATGCAGCAGGAACTAAATGATGAATACTTGGAGGCGATACAACCTTATTACTTTTAATTTACGAAATATTAGGCTACAAAAGAAATAAAAAATATATTTGTTGCAAAAATGTAATAGTGCCAGTCAATAAGGTTATTCAATACATAAATCCATACAGTGCTTGGCTACGAGTGTCATATCTATTCTTAATTCCTCTATCGCACATTTGACCCACATTGATAGTAAAGATGGCTGGCTTCAAAATGTCATCTGATCTGGTTTGCCGGTGACTGATAGATTGGGGCTCGAATCTAGACAGGATGTAATGATGGTGTTTTTATTATTGAGGTTTTGCTCTCCTTACAAGCCAGTACGTATGTATATCCCCTAATAAGTGTCTATGCACACACGTACATACTCACAAGGGGGCGATTGATTACTACGTAAGTTCCTTAAAGAGAGAGGGGTTTCGAGCTTTTCTTATTTTTTTATGAAGAGCAGAAAGGAGGGGGGTTATAACAATACTTACATAAAACAGAGAAAGACGGCCAAGAATGGTGGGTATGACGTTACCCCACCTCCCCTCGATGGGCAGAAAATAATTAAAACTGTCGAAACGTCGATTCAAGACCTTTTGTCAAAGGATCAAAATTAGTTTATATAGCTTTTTTATAAACTATAATATTTCATGTTTTCACTAATAATAACTTTTTATAATTAAAACTTTTTTATATAATTTTATATCTTTTTTTAATTTTACTATAACGTAGCAAGACGTGGGAGACTGGCGTTTGCCTCGTTTTGCTTAAAAAGGGGAGGAGGGGTACAAAATGGTCAAAAGTGTGCTTATGTTGTAGTTAACGCCTCCTAAAATCAAGTAAAGTACCAACATATAGGGTATAAGCTACCTTCTTCAAACTTAAATATTAAATTTGGCCGTTAATAAGCCCAGCGTTAAACGTAGAGATAGTGTGGGTAATATGGAGTACCATTTACTTTCTCATTATTAACAAAGCGTATCTCCACATTTTGTCAACAATTTCAATACCAAATTTATAATGGATATGTTTTTTTAACTATTTTTAATGTTCAAAGCAAAATTAATAACTTTTAATGTCCTGTAGGAGCACTTAAAAGAGATGTGGAACAAATGAGGGCAATATGGAATAGGGAAGGCAATGTGGAGTACTACACATTTTATGTAAAAAATAAACTATAATTACTAAGACTAACAAATGTTTCATAAGAAAGTGTATACAAATATGCAAATATTATGTGTAACACAATAAAATAGTAATAACAATGAATCTTGAAATAATACTTTATAATAAAAATAACTAATTAATAAATCATTATTAATAATGAATTATTAAAATATAATAAACTAAAATATTGTATCTTGTTACAATGTTTTCTTAATAGATTTCTTAGGTGTTAGGAACAATGTTTAAGCTTACGGTGACAAAATAAGTCACTCGCCAAATACTTGAAAAATATGCGGACATTTCTTTACTGCCCAACTCGCCATTTTGGAATACAATAATGTTTGTTAGGTTATAATAAAATTACAGTAAAATAATGTTTTAACTCAAAGATAAGAATGAGTGAGCCTTAACCTAATGATTTGATTAGAATTAATAAGAACAGTAGAGTAAATAAATATAGAATGATAAAAACTAGCCTGCAAAAGTTTTTGTGATAAAGCCAAAAAAAAAAAAACAATCGTCTCTCACAAAACAATCAGTTGATCTGTCGAAGTGAGGGCGTCACTAGTTGTTCAAAATTGTTTTCTGAAATAGTTGAAATAGTTAACGATAGATTGAAACACTTAACATATTAGAAACCATGGTATTCCGTATTGCTCGACATTTCCTTAATACACACATCTCCTCTACTAATAAGCAATTAATATACAATTTTACAGTTAGGAAGAGTCAATGTGATATTGTTGATAACTTTATTGATGTGTTACTTTTGTAGTACTAAACAACCAAATATAGTCTCCTTTGTACACTTGATGCTATAAATGACAGTATAGCTCTGGAATGAACGATCTGTTTCTTGTTCAATAACCCTCCGTTCATCTGGAAAGATGGTAAGCTTACCCAGCTTGGTTACCCTATAGTGTAGCTTTCATAAGTTAGGGCCATAGTGTAGTCAGTCCAAGTGAGGTTCAGTGTAGACGAATGCACCTGAGTAGGACTGTAGAGAACCTCACGAAGAGAAATGGCCGTGTTCCAAAGTTGCCCCAACAAGCTTATTGCCAACTTTACTCCTTCCCTGGGATAAAATTACTGACATATTTATGCGTGTTGGCGCCATGTGAGTGTGCTGAAAATCAGTTTGGAAAACTTCAGAAATGGAAAGAAGAAACTTTCTTTATGTCTTTTTGCTCTTTTTTAATCTTTCTCAAATACAAAATAATTTTTTATAATATTTTTAAGAATGAATAAATCTATTTACTCTTATGAAAGTTTATGTTAGAGTTGGTATGGTTTGATTCGATAAAAACACCTACCTACAGATTACTTTAAAGTTTAATCACTTAATTCACATTATATTGAGAAAACTTTTGTTTATTGTGGCATCTTACTTTGTAGAAAGGAAGTCATTATAAAACCCCTATCATTACTTATTCTTACTATAAAATACATTTAAAAAATATGAATTATGATGTATCTTTAAGAACATACTAAAAATTATTATTTTCAAAACTTTGTATAAAAATAAATTCCTTTACCAATATTATAATAAGTAAGCCCTATTGGAAACTAAGTTTTGGAGTGCCTGATTTGTTTATGATGTAGATTGTTTAATATTTTGATAAAATATTGATTTATGTTTATAACTTGTTATTTAACCAGTTCTATAATTATTAAGCAGGCATATTACGCTTAGTAATAGCCCTAATTTGTCAATAAAAATGTTAGTATGTTCTATTAAAACATATACCAATGTAGCCTATACCAACTAACTATATCATTACATTTTTAGAAAGGCAATCCATTTGGTTTCAACCCCATAACTAACTTATTATTACTATACCGTATAAAAAGTATACAGTCAACATGACAACCACGTAATTCAAACCACAAAAGATTTTACTCAAATTACTTCAAGGCCATAGTGAAATTTCAGTCACATTTAGTGCAGAGATCAGGGATGATAATTCAATGTATAGGAGTAATAATTCTAATCTTTAGATACTCCCTTACATATGCAGGTTGTATTTTAATTGGTGTCATATATCCCAGGGCCGTATACCCATTCGCCAAACAATAATAATAGTTTATAAATTCATGGGTCTAGAAAGGCTGAGTTTTATAGTTAATGAAGCTGTTCCTCAAAGATGATTTAGTTATGGAAGATCCATCAATTGGCCTGCTTAGTCACCAGATCTATTTTTATCTCTGGGGACTTTTAAAATCCATTGCTAACGCAAATCCTGTGCCTGATATTGAATTTTGTGAGGAGCTTATCGTAAAGAGACCTGAGCAATTACGTAGCACTTCACGTGTACTCAACTGAGTACGACAAAGCATGGATCACAGGCTCAAAGGGTGCATCAAAGCAGGATACCATTTTAAATTATTTTTGTTACTAAATATTCGATTTTACGTTTTTGTTTGCTTTTGCTAAGCTATGTCTTGTTTATTTGCATTAATTCTTCTGTTGGATTTTTTATTAATTGAACAATAAAATTCCTCTTAGTTCAGAAACTAAGCATTCTTAGAGCCATGTTTATATGAATTTTCTTAATTTTTGGAAGATGGGTTTCCACCCATAGAATTTTGACACCAACTAAAATACATCTTATATACTGTAACCTAATAGCTCTTTAGGGGCCGTCCTTAAATAATGAAAGGGTTTAAGAAAGGGTGGGGGGGAGTATTTTCTTAAGTTTTTTACAAGGTGTTCTCAGAATCCGTTTTACGTAAGGTGTTTTATCAATTGTCATTAAAACCCATCTTGAGACATTTTCATACATTACCTAACATGTCCTTAAAACCTATTTCTACGTAATAAGCCCATCGAGCCTCTCGACCTACCATTTTGTCTTAAGTCTTCAGGTTTCCCAACTAAAGTGTTATAAACACGTCTGTGATCATGTATACGCGTCACATGTGAAATTTCACTTCACCTCATTATGAATGCCATAATTATCATTAACATGTTTGGGGATGCATTTAAACCATAAAATTCTTCCTTATGTAACTTTATCCAGTTTCCTATTCATCCCTATTAGGTCAAAATTTCTTTAACAGAACTTTGTTCTTATAAAACTCTCAATCTACTATTTTGGTACATACAATGGCTTAGTACCCGTAAAGAACAACGGGTAGGATTATAGCTCTGCAAATTCTCAGTTTAATATTTTGATACATAAGAGAAGATGGCAACAGCTTACAAACTAAATGGTATCAAGAGTATACTTCAGGAATTATGAATTTTACGTAGTCTTGAATTTCATTTCCATCCGTTGGTG
Source organism: Timema bartmani (assembly GCA_902151455.1). Taxonomy (NCBI): domain Eukaryota; kingdom Metazoa; phylum Arthropoda; class Insecta; order Phasmatodea; family Timematidae; genus Timema; species Timema bartmani. The sequence continues at coordinate 89,501 of CABFWB010001140.1, read as the reverse complement.
CAGTTCCAAAGCATTTAAATTTGTTAACTTCTTCAAAACGCGTGACCGATATCTATGAATCCATTTCTTTTCAATATAGGATGTCAACACGCAGTTATGTACTTGGTTTTATAGACATATCTACTCCTAGACCAATTTATTTGCTGCTCTTAAATTAAGCTCTACATTCATTTAATTTTGATCACCTCATTGCCACCCAATATATAGACATTATCTCCATTAGAAAACAATTGATCCATTATATTTAATGTAAAACTCCCAGTTTTATCTTTCAAGGACCCAACTGCTTATACAACCACTTAAAAGGTGAAAGTATTAAGCAGAACTAATGTTCCTTTGTATTCCTTGCTTTGACTGAGATTATTACGATTAAATATTGCTGTATAATCATCTTTGATTTTGTCTGTTGATATCATATTGACTGGGTTTCAATTGATGTTATGAAGTACATAATATACCAATCACCCCCGTATATATTTCAGTTTGTTGATGTGTATTGGATTTTGATGACTAAAGTTTACCTCCTTAGAACTATTATTTAATTATCTTTTTAGCACCACGTCTTACTGCCCATTCGGGCACTACGCCTATGTGCTTATTACATTAATGGGTTGGGATAAGAAAGGTTTAATTTAGAGGAAATACAACCACACTTGCTTGGAGTTTATAGTGGAAAACTATTTAAGAAAAACCAACCTTAGTGTACCCGACCAGGATCAAACCCTGATCTCCCCGTTTTTGGCAGTCTAGACTAACACGAGAGTAGCACGTTGGACCACGTGGCCACTGAAGTGTGTTATTATTTAACCCTCCTAATACCATGGGGTCACCAGAGACCCCAGTGCAAATTTGTTGACCTGTAAAATCTGTAATATATTTTCCAAAATTCTGAAAAAAATCGACTTTGTTTATTTATCTATCTACCTTATAATGTATTATTTATTTATTTTTTATTTTTAAAATTAGTACCTCAAAATGTATTTTATACCACTGAATATCATTGGGGTCATATTGACCCCAAGACTGAAAACATTTGTTTTTAGAGTTTTGCGCATTTAAAATGTCTAAAAAATACACACACAACTATTACCATCTATTGTATAACGTTATAATCAATTTATTTATATTTTCATAAGTTGCCTAAAGATAGCAGCATCTACATCATCTTGAATGGAATGCTATAAGAAACTATTCTGCTAGTTGAGGAACGTTCTGGACAAAATGGCGGATAAAAGGTTGTCAGTAGAAGAAATGAAGAGATTAGTGTTTCTGATTTTTCAAATAATGTGGAAGTTGAAGATAGTGAAGAAGATTCTGATGATGAAGGAGAAGTAGATTTTGTCGAAAATAATGTTCAACGCTCTGATGAAGATGAATATAATTCTGATGATTCATCAATGTCTACGCAACAAAATTATTTCAAGTAAGTAATGTACTGTAAAACTTATTTATTGGCAGGTATAATTTGTTTTTTACCAAACTATAGTTTTATATGAGAAACAAATTTTAGATTATAAATAACTGTGTGTCTAAATGTTAATTTTTATAAATGTTTTCATTTACACATTTTTGGTCAGACAATACATTTATAAAAAAAATCAATACTTTTTTTTGCGAGTGTTTTTTAAATTTAAAAAAAAATTAATGTTTCAAAATAAGTAAATACAAAATAATTTGCTTACCTAAATATATATTTTCAGATCAAAGAATGAAGAAACCTTATGGTACTCAAATCCACAAAGAGATGTACTAGGTCGGCAACCGAGCCGCAATGTAATGAGTATTGCACCTGGTCCTACACGTTACAGCATCAGAAATGTGGACACTGTACAATCTGCATCTGAGCTTTTTATCAAACCAAGTATTGTTGAAGAAATACTGAAGTGGACTAACAAAGAAGGTGGTATTACTTATGGAGAGTTATGGGTGAGTGTTGATAAGGATGAACTAATGTGTTTCTTTGGATTGTTGATACTTGCTGGCGTATTCAAAGCTCATAATGAGGCTATTACAAACTTGTGGAATCTAGAAGATGGTCGCCCAATTTTCAACAAGTCTATGGCTAGAAACAGGTTTACACAAATATCATGCTGTATACGGTTTGATAATGTTGAATCAAGAAGGCAAAATCGAAGTCCTGAAAAATTGTCACCAATAAGCAATATATTCCAGATGTGGTCTGAAACATTACAAGATGCTTACATTCCAAATGAGAATGTAACTGTGGATGAGCAATTAGTTACTTTCAGGGGAAGATGCCCATTCCGTCAATTTATTCCATCAAAACCTGGAAAATATGGTATAAAGCTCTGGGCAGCATGTGACAGCAAAACATATTATGTAATAAACATACAAGTATACACAGGCAAAGAAACTAATGCTCCTAGGGAGGTGAACCAGGGGAAGAGAGTGGTGCTGGATATGGTGAATGGCTTGGAGAAAAGTGGAAGGAATATTACAGCAGACAACTTTTTCACAAGTCTTAGTCTGGCAATAGAGCTAGAAAAGAAACAATTAACACTATTGGGAACAATAAGAAAAAATCGTTCTGAGTTACCACCGCAGTTCACAACTGTTAGAGGTCGAGAAGTGTATTCTTCTCTATTCGGAATTGAGAAAGCAGCCACAATAGTATCATATTGTCCAAAAAAAGGAAAAGTGGTAACTCTATTGAGTACAATGCATTACTCAGCTCAAACTGAAGACAAAGAAAGAGCCAAACCTCAAATGATTCTGGACTATAATTCAACAAAATCAGGAGTTGACACCATGGATAAGTTGGTTAGAACACACACAACCAAACGAATGACAAGGAGGTGGCCTATGGTTTTGTTCTACAACATGTTGGATATGAGTGCTCTAAATGGTTTCATTATTTGGATGTATCTAAATCCAAATTGGAACCGGAAGACCAACTACAAGAGACGAATATTTCTAATGGAATTGGGTAAATCCCTGACAAAACAAAATCGACAACGACGTACTTCTGTTTCTCAAACAACCACACCGACTCAAAGAAGTGCAAAGCGCGGGCGATGCTCATTATGTGATCGATCAGCAGATAGGAAGTATAGTGATAAATGTGTTAAATGTGTATCTTTTGTTTGCAAAGACCATTCAATCATTGTATGTAAAGATTGCGAGAATAACTGAAGTAGCCTAACCAATCCTTTTTATATACATTCCAAAATTTTCTCTTTGTAACCAGTCAATTTGTATTCTGTGTGATGATGTATTGCTTTAAATTTCATATGGTATATATATATATATATATATATATTTCATCTCCAAAATAAGTAAAAGTAAAACATATTTAAAATAAAATATAATTATTATTATGACAATAAATCAGGGGTAGAATGTAATGTTAATAAAAAAAATAAAAAAAATAATAATGGGGTCTCCAGTGACCCCACTGGTATTCAGTGAAACAAAATTATTCCGGTAGTAGGAGGGTTAATTAAGTATTTCCATGTTCTCTAAAACTTTTATAAAATTTAATGTTAATATAGGAAAAACTAGTCTCCTATAAAATAAATCTAGACAATTGTTGGCTATTAGCTTTAAAAGATTTACACAATATATTTTTCTTTTAATTTGAGGAATTTAACATTTACTTTGCGAATCAACTATATGAATCAACACACGACTTTTGAACTAGCTTTTCTCTAGCACAGACACAACAGCCAGCCCAAATATGTTAGTTCATCAGTGTGTTAAAGGGAACTCATATTTTTCAGCTGTGATGGGAGTAAAACCTAGTACCCTTTTATCAATAGACAGTCACGGTACTAACTGAGCTAAGGCGTCAGACTATAATTTACTAAACATAATATTAGTACGAATGCTTTACCTTTCACGAACTGCGGCACTGACGTTCATATTATTGTATTCACTTACTACTCCTTGACTTAGCATTTAATTTGCATACATAATATACAGGACTAACATGTGTAGAAACTTTCCACCCTCTTGCCTTTAGCGACGTCAAAGGTGCAGATAAATTATTTTATTTCAGCGCATTAGATGAGTAAATACTGACAAGTTGCAGTAAACCAAATGACGCTACGCCAAAAGAAAAATGTTGGTAACGTCTGGTGCAAAGATCAAACATAGACATAAGGATTATATCAACTAAATAAATATATATATATATATATATGTATGTATGTGTATATATGGTAAGTACACACTCAAGCGTACAAGTAGTACTATGAATAAAAGAAATAAAATGTATTATTTTCTGGGGAGTAAAATAATACTTTTAAATAATATTAACTATATATTGTACATTACAGCTTACTAGCACTGTGGTATGTACAAATAGTTACACTAATGGGAACGAGAAATAGTGAGGATTATATAATTCAAAAGAAATGTATCTAATTTGTGTGGAGAAAAATTGGAGAAACATTAAAAAAAATACCTTTACCTAGCTCAATTGGGATTATCTCCCATTCATCGGTAAAACAGTCTATTGTGAGAGCAGCACCTTAGGCCAGGGTGGACGAACATATAATAGGCCTACGTGTACCAAAAGTGCCAATAGAGAAGATTTCTTTGGCCACCATGTTCAATCTTTCCAAATATTTTCCTACCTTAAGATAAAGTAATATCTATAAATTTACTAAGCAGATAATTATAACTATTGATTTTAATATTCAGAGACATAGACTAAGTATGTTTTTTTTAAAATGCTTTTAAAATTTGGTAATATCTATTATTTTCTCATACCAAGAGAAATTATTGTAATCGTGAAAAGGATTGATCTCGAGATTTTGATTAATCTTTAAGTTGTATGTGAACCCCAAGTAGATCTTGAAATTGTGTCTGTCCTCATGTCTGCCTATATGTATATCAATCTCTCTATCCCTGGCCACGCATAAAAAACAGTTTGATCGATTATTTTCAAACTTGATATTTAGATTATGTTAAGGGCTATAGGCCAATAAAAAACTTATTTTCACCCAAGTCCTTCAATTAAGGGTAATTTGTTGACGAGTGATTATTTTTTGTTTCGTATTCTTAAAGAACTATTCTAACTATTTTGTTTGAAATGGGTATCCAGGAATTTATATTACATGGTAAACAACACTATATATTTGGTTTTTGGGTAGTTTACAAAAGATGGATTTCTTAAAAATTTGAAATATTTGAATAATGGCTTTAATGATTTGGTTACAAATGGGTATTGGGAAGGTTTCTCAACAAACAACAATTTATACTAGATTTTTTGGTAAAAATGGTTTTAAGATTGCTTTTCAAAAGATTAACTTTTAAACTATTTAAACTGTTTTAAAAGTGGTTCTAATTATTCTATTTAAAATGGGTGTCTAGTGTGCAGTTGATCTCCCAAATAGCAATTTATACTATTTTTTGGAATAACTAGTAGCTTACTGAAGATTAATTTATATACATTTTAAGTATTTTTTATAATGTCTATATTGATTTTGTTTGACATCGGTATCATTGGAATATTTTAGATGATAATAAATCATGTTTCTTTATTTTTCTAAAATAAATTAGTTTAATTGTAGTTTAACTAAGACAAATTATAGAAAACATGACATTTTTCAAAATTGGCCGAGTTCAAAATGGGTATCTGGTCATGGTTTTTCTTGATAAATAAGAATACGTTTTTATTTTTACATATTACAAAAAATTCTATTTTAGTCTTCGAATAATTTATTTTTGAAAATATAAGTTTGTTGAAAAATATTAACATTCTAATTTAAAGTTTATAAATAAAGAGTTTATATTATCACTAGCCAGATATTATTTTTATGATACATATATTTAAGGTATCTTATTGATAAACTATTTAGAAAGTTTTATTTAAAGCTATGATACATGAAATGAGAAAATTAGTGCGATTATATCGTACCATTCGATATTTTATATAATCTAATATTTTGTATTATTTATTAACTATCAAATACAATTATATATAAAAAATTGTACTAAGGAACAATAAAACCTATCTGCTAATTAAATTTCTTAAAGTAATCTAAGGCAATATCTACGAAAATGATTGACATATTGGGCACGTGTTCTAAAAAATGTTCGTTTATATTTGACTTAGACATTGCGATTGTCGAAGTGGTTAAAATACTAACCAATTTGTGAGATTATAGTAAATCTAATGTAGTATTTAGTGAAGTAGCTCTCATGAAATATTTGAAATCTTTCCCTAAGTACTTTGTTTTTTTCTCCCTCCAAACAGTATAAATTGAATTTAAACTTAAAGAGAACTAAACGTAAATCGTGTAGTTCTAACCGTAGCTTTGGTTAGCTCCACTGATTTCAGTTAGTCTGCCAACCAAAGAATTTTAATCTGAATCCTGGATACAATTAGTATTAAGATTTAATGCAGGAAAGTAGTAAAATTGTATTGGGTACAGGATAAATTATTGCTTTTAAATCTTGTATCCTGGATGCTATTCTGTAAACCTTTACCTTTAGTTTAGTAAAGGATTTCACAAGAATCAATTTATTAGACAACTATTGTAAAAATAAAAAATATTGAAAAAACAATAAATTTTAATATTAAAATTTGACCTACGATCCACCACTTTTGTTAATTATAGTTTTAAAGAAATTATGTTATATTTGTTTCGTTTTGTGGATATTATTCCAATAATAAAAGACTAAACCAAATAAATCACTAACTTTTGATTAAATATTTGTAAGCCATGTATGTATAAGGTATTAAACATACAACTGACTAGAAAATATGCCTAAAATAAACCTAAAAATTAGCGTTTTAGTAATATCTCTTAGGAACTTGAATAATAAGCAGGAGTGAAATTATTCTATCAGTAGCAACATTTGATACATGTCTAATCAATGCATAAAGTTTAATGGTTTATTCTCAAAGAAAATATGTTTTATACTGAGAATTTATTTTCTGCATGTAGACCCTGGTATTCCCTTTGTTTGAATGTAGATGAAGTTACCAATTAAACTAATGTTCTCAATGACTATTAATGAGTCACGATTTCAACTCTTGAATTGGGTTGGGTGTTTATCTATAAAAGCTTATTTTCAGGTATGACCATCTCCAGGGTACACAGTTCAACAAATATAAGTGTTAAAGTAGGTGAAGTATCAAATCAGGGGACCAAATACTCAAAAGTCTTACAATATTCGTAAAACCAAAGTAAATATCAACATAACTCATTAATTTAGTTTAAAAATGAGCTTAGTTCACTCTTACTCTGTTAAATCTTACTCAAGAGAATACACTGAAGCAAAAATATTTTAACTTTTCAGACTAACCCAACATTTGCATTTACCGAATGAAGGGTAGTTTTGGTTGGAATGGATATTATAACCATTCTGTCATAAACAAGTTTAAAGACTAGTTTTAAAATAAGTTTTAATAAATTCCTGCGATAAAAAATTATTTAAGCACACGTCTCATTAATCTTACGGATCATCTAGAATATAATTAGTTCAATATTTACCATTTTCATAATTTTTAAAATTAATATTCTAGATTTACTTTTCTAAAAACAAATATTATGAGAATTGAAAAATTTAAAGTCATCAAAATTCTTAATCTATGTTTTAAAACAATAATTTATATTAATAAAAATCCTATTTGAAATTAAATTGGATAATTTCAAATTAAATTTATTTTAATATTTTGAGAAGTGAAAAATTTGTAATCATCAAAATTCCTAATATATGTTTTAAAACAAACATTTTTATCAGAAGAAATCCTATTTAAAATTAAATTGGATGATTTCAAATTAAATGTATTTTAATAGGAGGCCTATACTTGCTTATTTCTAACTGAATGTTTAAAATAAAATTATTATTACTATTATTAGCTTTCAACTCAAAATCTTACAACCTTTATTAAATATATTATATAGTAACTGAGTGACTTGTAATCTCACTGCACCTAATGCTCCATATTGAGATTAATGAAGCCCGTGTTATTTGTTTTGACTAATGGAAAAACTTTCGGTAAATAAAACAAAATAGGTTTCACTCCAAAGTTTTTGAACAGATTAATTTTCTGGTGTGGTGTAAAAAAAAAGGGGTATGGGGTCTTTGGAATTAACTTGCTCCACCCCCTTCTTTACTCCTCCCCCAAATTCTCGCCTTAAATAGAGAAACATTAGTGGCGCCCATCTCACTAGGGTGAGTGGTAATGGAGGTAATTTAGGAGCCAATGATTTTAAGAAACTGTTTTCTTCGCAAAGAGAAAATTTGTGAGCTGGATTAAAATAACTAAGTTTGTTTAGTGTTTGTTCTAAGAGAATATAGAGCAGAAAATATAAAAAATTAGAATTAGTGTGGTGGGAATTAAAAAAATCTTTCTCAACGTAAAAACATCATTAATATACATATTATCCTCTTGTTATTAATATAGTTACTAAGAAACTTTAACAAATTATTTTAAACTCAACAAAATAAATGTGACGTAAATTAAAAGAATAAATTTTATTTTATTATTCACCTATTCAAAGGGGCTGTTCATGTTTCTCTGGCCAACACTCGCTCGAAATATCAATTAATATAACATCGATTTTTCCCGTCGTCCTTTAATCTCTTATAATGAATTACGCACACATTAATTACGCTATTAGCGTATAACCCGAATGGGTAGTGAGACGCGGTGCTAAATAATAAATAAATAATAAATAAATTACACTATTTGGACAAATTTGGGGAAGATAAAAGTTTAGAAAAAATTTACCCATAATTTAATTTAGAGAGAAAGGAATAGCCCCCAAGGTGGAAAATCTCCCAGTGCTACCGACTGGTATTATAACCCCTATCTCCACGTGACCAACGATGAGGGTTACATTGAATTAAAATATATTTTTTCCGGACATTAAACTGAAAATATAGACATGCTATAATCGACTCATAAATGATAATAATATTAATGTAAGTGGTTGGTTGAGTCCTACATACGTCCAAATAATTGTGTGATTCGTAGCAATTGACTAATCTCTTGGCCTTTGCTATCACAGGCCATTCAAAATGGGCTTGTTAATTCAATATCCATTTAAAAACATACTTATTCCCTCTCTTCACACACAAAATAGGGTCCTAGATAAAATCCTGTATTTGGGGATCATCCAATATTGTATAATATTCAAGTAGATAGCAAAGCTTATTATACCTAATAATTAGAAACTATAACGATTAATACCAACTTTTGGTACTTAAAATTATGCTGTAAATTGTAAAGTTTTAATACAATTAGGGCCGGTCTTATGACTACCGGATGAATATTGCTATCGGGAGGTTAAAGTTAGCGACCAGATAAAGATTATCAGCCACTTTAATATTTTACGCGTATTGTGAACTGAATTTATCTGTCAGATAGCTATCTAAAGGATAAATATATTTGTATGCAGATAGCGCAAGGCTGATACTGTTTTTACTGGTGCATGAATGCGTATAAGCCCTACCTCTACCGCTACTCTCTGGAAAGTGGCTTGAACGCTCAATATTTGTTAAATAGTGGCGGCTAAACGAGTAAGAGTAAACATATGGCGTCACGTGGGTGCGGAAGCTAAGATGTCTTGCAAGTATTAATTTCGGTGTTTGTAAAAATGTAGTCAATAGTTAGGTACAACATTTACAAAATTTCATGTAATAACATTTTGATAATTTTTCTTAAATAAATATAGCTCTACAAATAACTTGTCAGTTTATATAAAAGTGTGAATTAAATGTTCTAACTTAAAATATAGTTAGAGCCTGGCCTTAGCCTACTAAACACGTAAACCAAGATTTTAACCTAAGAACAGATTCTGATAGGCGAAACTTCATGAAAAACAATGTGTCACTATGGCAACGCTAGTTTTAACTTCCAGATAAAAGCTATCAGACCTCCTGATAAAAATGTGATGCATAAATACATATTATCTGGCCGATAAATGCCATCTGGCAGTCATAAAACGCGCTTTTAACTTATCGACCAGATATAAATATTTATCTACCAGATTAAGATATATCCCGGAGTCATAAAACCGGCCCTTATCATATTTTAAAAACATAGAGAGATTTTATCATTTGGTTATTTGCTTATATTTAATTTTCTCTCTATTTAATTAAATACAATTATTGTAAATTGTAATTCAATAGTATATGCCAGTTTTAAAATAACTAACATTGATAAGATAACGTTTATTACAGTTTTTAGCTTATCTCTTTTATATAGTTTCCAAGTTTAATATTAGAACCTAACTAGTATAGATGTCCACGTGTAAGCTTAAAGAGTATGATGTTTAGTAGCTCATCTATTAAAGTATAGTAGGCCTGAACATTATCCGCCCTCATCAACTAGAACAACAACATTACAATACTGCGTTTCAAACTGCTCTAGGATTGAGGTCAGTGCAGCCGGAGTGGGGAGTGTAGGCTAGTCACATGCTCGGCCAATCCATGAAGGGTAGTTGTCATATCAACCGATACACGTTTCCAGATTTCTTGACAGTCAATGAATATGCTTGCACTGTAGTAACGCGCTAACTCTTGCTTTGTGGCAACTATGCTCCCCAGCCTACGCGCCACGCGGATCCTAAAGCAGTATAAATCGCAGTATAATTTTAGGTCCAACCTCGATGGTCTTGGGGTAAAGTGATCGCCTCATGACCTGATATTCGTGGGTTCAAACCCAGCCGAATTGGATGGAATTTTATTGAGTGATAAAAATCCGTAGCACAACTTCCTTTGGAGGGGAAGTAAAGCTGACGTTCTCATGTCTATTGTGGCGTATAAAAGAACCTTAGAAAATATGTGAAATAACCTTTCCTGGCAAAATTAGTAGGCACTTTCGCTCTCTATCATAGAAATTCTCGTGTGCTGAAATAATCAATTAGTTTAGAAAGTGCAAGTTAAATACACACAATAAATAAAATACTAACTTTATAATTGTATAATCCAAGTTTGGCAGATATGTATGTGTCGTATGTGTCATTTTAAAATTAAAAAAATTAGAAAAAACACCTTAATCTGTTGAGCTATAAACTTTGCATTCCATGAGCAATAATTAGCGGAATAGGTTGAGTGGATGCTTATCTATTTAAATTATAGAATTAATAAACACGTTAAAATAATATTTATCAGGTCTATAACTTCATACAACCGTGTATGTTAGGTAAGCAAACCAGCTTAGCTAAAAGAGTGATCATATTTTATTAATCCCGAACTTTTGTACTAAAATATAAAGATAAGGTTATTCCTTATTTTAAACGGAAGTACATTTTTTAATACATACAGTGACCCACTTTAGTGGGAAAGTGAACAATGTATCTGGTTCATCCTGTCTAGTTTGCCAGTGATAGGGTGGTCGGGGTTGTAATCCTGACTAGGTGAGATTATTTTCCCTAAGGTTTTTCCTCCAAGTAAAGGCGGATATACAGTCTTTAAATTCCACCTTTCTTATCCTTACCCCATCATATTATTTAAAAATTGAAAGCCTGGATGGATAGAAATACCTGATAGAAAATAGTAATTAGCCTATTTAATACGGTTTTATTTTCAACTAACCAGCACCAATCTAAACAAAAGACTTTGGGCTTAAACTGTGTTGACCTCAAATGTAATCCATTACGAAACGGTTGTCACACAAAACAAAATGAAATAACAATGAGAAATTACTTATGAGGCAATAAATCTGTCTTCTTTCTGTATAAAAAAATGTAGTGTGTGGTTGCGATATCTCCATTCACTTTCATTTGTCACCATGTCATAAAATGTTGAGTGATGTTTTCTTGCCTTCCTACCCTCTTCCTTCTCTCCTCCTCAACGAATCACAACATTTGTGTCTTTTTGTCGACTCAATTTCACTCACTCCTCCTTTGTATCGGAAAACCGAGGGTGATAAGAGAGTCGAGACAATTTCCACCTCCAACAATTTGGCCATATGTCACGCACTATGATTTATGGAGTTGGAGAAAGTTTGACCTGGAGGGCTTCATTCTGTGTAGATGTTTTCTTTTGAATGGTACCAGGACTGGTAACACCCGTATAATTAACAATGGGATAATATTTCTAGGTGGATTTATTTTAGTATACTGTGCATTCCCAAAATTATGAAAGTATTTCGATCTTGACAAAATAAGATTCCATACAAAAATATTGTATTAATCAGTATAGATGGAAACGTACAATGGTGATCGTGTGGTATGAGAGAACATTCTCGCAATAAACTTGAATACAGATGATGGTAGGTAGAATCAAGGTTGAAATTGCAGAATGATGTAGATAGGGCGGTTTACCTCAATTGACTCTCCCGATTGGATCAGGGATCCATTTTCTGATAGAGAGGATTTGCTATCATTGTTGACAAATGGAAAAAAAAGTTGATTTAATGTTAATGGGATTTAATTTATTATTCACAATACCTTCCTCATCCCTACCAAATAATTAAATCTTACCAACTTTGGTGGCTACATGGTCTAAGGCAGTGTTTTTCAACGTTTTAATCCTAATGTACCACTTCACATGTGCCTATAATACCTAACCTCCCAAAAGCAATAAGGGGTAAGTGATTTTTTTAAAGAATTAATCGTATTTTGAAAAATAATGTATTCAGGCTTAGTGACTAAATAAGTCACACATATTTTATTTTTTAAATGTGAATATAATGAAGGTGACAATGATATTACTAATGAGATACTTGAGCTCGCATCGTTGACACCTGTTTCTTGATTATAGTCTGAGTCTTTCTTAATTTTATCCTTATATCAGTGTCAATATTTAGCCTGTTTCAGTGTAAGTATTCGATGAAAACAAGCGCAGAACAAATATGTTGCCAAAAGTGCACTAAGAACTTGATGGTCATATCGTCATGCCTAGGGTAGCCTCACCGTGCTGTGATCCAAATATCAGAAAGAGGATGTTTCGAACGTATGTTATTCAGTCTATTATTAGATGGAAATGATTTTTTTTTTTTCATTTGTCAACACTGATAGAAAATCCTCTCTGTCAGAAAATAGATCCCTGATACAATCGTGAGAGCCAATAATTCCTGAGATGCATGCAGTGAACTCTTGATTCAAGTTTTGACGGTGATTTAAGTCCCCCAGCACACCAAGATGAAGTTGGAACTCACTCTCTTAAATGAAGCTTCAAAGGAGTGGAAAGAAATTCACATCACCTTTTCAGCTTCTCTATTCTCAAACATAAGTTTTCGTTCCATAGCTTCCACCCCTCCCCTACCTCTCTTCTTTTCGCACCCACGCGTACCACTAGACAGCACCTCACGTACCACTGGTTGTAAACCTCTGCTTTAAGGAGTCATTATAAATAGACTGGACCACCGAATACTATTTCTTTAAATTCAAACTTCCTTATATCAAGCACATTCGTGTAATTAGTACATGTGCGTAGGAGTCGAAATGATAGTGAGACACAGAGATCAAATAACAAACCTGGGTGGTCATACGTCACGTTAGTCCAGATATGAGAGATATTGGTTTTAATACCGGTTGGGTGTAATGAGGGCTATACTTACTAAGTAGTTTAACATTCTACTGTGGTAAAATATGTGTATAATATTGTCTTCATAAAAAAAGGTAACGTCGAGATGAATAAAATTAGGTATATTGTGTGCCACTCCTGGGAACTAGGAGAAAGAATAATAAAAAATAAATTTAAAAAACTTCAGCTCGACTAACTTAGACAGAAGCACGATGACTCTTAATACTCGAGACCAGTGGGTGCGATAAGGAGCGTTTATCTGAATGTTACAAGGTTAAAGGTAATGGCACTACCTTGCCTACAACAATGGTGTGCTAAGTCCCTACAAAAGTTGAAAGAATACTTAAAATAAAACATGAACAATTGAAATAAAATGGATCATTGAATGAAATGTACTAATTTTAAATAACAATAAAAAAAATTATTAAAATGTATGTGTGCTATTATTATTATTGTTTCCTCTTTACTACATCCCAATACTATTTATGGAATTCTAAGTAAATACAATTCTAACATGACAAAAATAAAAAAATAAAAAAATAAAACATATTGTTTAGTATTGTTAAAAAAATCAATGGCATTAATATTTTTACATAAAATAAAATATTGGATTTAATAAAATGTCTTAATATATCTAGTTTTTATCTGAAAGTTTTTATATTATTCCTGGATTCTTGATGATAAAATAAAATACAAATATTTATATTTAAGATGAAGTTTTGCAGAATCTCACCACAAAAAATATGCTGTGTTGAAACAGCAAAGATGTAAGAAATTTGTTTCCACTTCTTAATTACAAATGATCCCCAGTTTTCGAATACCAATAGGCTCTAGTTCTTCCTTTAACACTCAGCTTTCCATTGATATATTAATATCACACTTTAGAAACGGGTTTCCACTTTTAAAATAAATGTATTAAGGAACCAAACAAATTTTGCTCCATACTTTTAGAACGCCTAAATAGAAGACACTCATCTTATTCAAAAAGTGTTCCCAGAATCAAATTTAAAAACGTTCTATATTCTTCCAAGTCAAAAGAGAAAACTAATAAATTAAAACAAAAGATAAAATGTTGGCTATGGACTAGATATGAATATAAAATGAAATGAAAATTTAATATGAATATTGAATTATATGTCAATGTTATGAACAATGTTTTTTTCTTAAAGGAATCAAAATGTTTATTTCCAACCATCAAAATTAAAATGAGCGCTATTTTGGAGGTATTTACTTCACGTCTTTTTACTTTCTCTCTATCTTACAGGTAGAGAAAGTATGGTGATCGTCAAAAAATCGAAATCGAGATTTTGATGAATTTTGACGTTTCATGACTCCCTGAATCCGAAAAAGTGGTTTTTGAATTTCCGTCTGTCTGTCTGTCTGTCTGTCTGTACCTCCAACTAGAGCCTAAACTATTTTACCGATTGAGCTGAAACTTGATATCTAGGGTTTTCATAGGGTTGCCCCGAGGGGTTTTTGGAATTGGATATCTACCCCTAAAATTAAGGGTAGTTTACTGAAGGG
>CABFWB010001140.1:45395-66000 GCA_902151455.1 Timema bartmani | reverse complement strand
AAAAAAGACGTGAAGTAAATATCTCCAAACTAGAGCGCGTTTCAATTTTGATAGATTAAAATAAACATTTAATTCTTTTAAGAAACATTGTTCATATACTTCAATCTTCATATTAAATTTGCATCGTATTTTATATTCATCTCTAGTCCATAGCCAACATTTTATCTTTTGTTTTAATTTATTAGTTTTCTCTTTGGATTTGGAATAATATAGAACGTTTTTAAATTTGATTCTTGGAACACTATTTGAAGAAGATTAGTGTCTTCTATATCGGCGTTCTGAAGGATGGAACAAAATTTGTGTAGTTCCTAGAAAAATTTATTTTAAAAGTGGAAACCTGTTTTAAAAGTGGGATATTTACATATCAATGGAGAGCTGAGTGTCTAAGAAAGGACTAGATCCTATTGTTTATTTAAAAATTGTGGATTATTTGTAATTAAGAAGAGGAAACAAATTTTTTACCTTTTGCTGTTTCAACACAGCATATTTTTCGTGGTGAGATCCAGCCTAGCCTTCAACTATAAATATAAATATAAATATTTTTATTTTCTTTGATCAGAAAGAACCCAGGTATAATATAAAACGTTTTAGAAGAAAAATCTAAATATATTCAGACACTTTATTAAATCCAATATTTTATTATAAACTCCTAAATTTTACCATGTTCAGAGATTATTATTTTAATTGATTAATTTTGTTTAAGGATGGATATAATATAATATTTTTATTTTTTTATTTTGTCATGCTATAATTTTATTTACTTGGAATTCCATAGGTAGGTTTGGGATGTGTTAGCAAGGAAACAATAATAATAATAGCACACATAAATTTCAATAAATGTGTTTTTTTATTGTAATTTAAAATTAGTACATTTCATTCAAAGGAAAAGGATCCATTCTATTTCAATTGTTCATCTTTTATTTTAAGTATTCCTTCAACTCTTGTAGAGACTTACGGCACACCATTGTTGTAGTTAAGGTAACATTGACATTGTAATATCCAAGTAAACGTTCCCGAGCACACCCAGTGGTCTCGAGTATTAAGAGTCATCGTGCCTTTGTCAAAGTTTGTCAAGCTTAAGTTTATTTTAATTTTATTTTTTTACTATTCTTTCTCCTAATTCCTAGGAGTGGCGCCCAATACATAAATTTATTCATCTCAAGGTTACCTTTTGTTGAATAGACGTTACATTTTTATTAGAGTAATTTTAAAATATGTGTTACTATTTAACTTTGCTAGTAAGAAAGTTGAGTTTAAAATTCTAAATTTAGAAATAAATCATTTATATGATTTTAAGGTCCATAAAAATAAAATGTACTAGCACAATATGCCAAGTATTGAAACAAATTTAAAATTATAATAAATTGTGTTGATTTAAGGCTAGCTATACGATATATATAAAATCTTTCATGTAGTAGTTTATTAGTAATGATTAAATGTATTTATTTATTTCAATATATATATAATTAACAAAAGAAGGAATATGGTGTTTGATATATTTTATTTATCAATAGCTAGGAATTGAATTTCTTAGACTAAAATGAAATACTATCATAATATACTTTTAGATTCAAAGGTACTCTTCAGATTGGTATTATTGTATGGTTTATATACAATTAGTGCAATAAGGAATCCTAATTTTTTTATTAACTTAAAATTATATTTGATTATAGGAAAAAGATAATTGCAGTGTGTTCGCATGGTATAGTGCGTCACTCTTATAAAAGATAGAACAGCTAATGATAGAGAATTCGGGGATTAATCCCGTTCGGTTGTACTGAGGTAATTTTAACTTCCTTTCAAGAAAATGTTGCTACAATTACAGTAATACAAGCCTTCCTCATCCTTACCTCATTATTGTGAATAATTATTGATAGCTCTAATGGTTAGTAAGGTGCGGTGTATAAACAAAAATATTGCAACACAATTATTTTTTATAATTATTTTTTTGTCATCACGTCTTAGTACTCATTTGATTTACATGTATACAATCACTCTAATGGAATATAAATTAGGAAAAAAGAGTATTTGAGGTTATTTATCTGTATTTTTTTAGAGTGAAAAGGGGCAAACCATCTAGGAAAATAAAACCCCCAGTTATTACGACCAGTATTAGTACTTCGATCTCTCAGTCTTTGATGGTCAGGCTAACCCATGTTACCATCAAAGCAAATTTTATGCCTCTTAAATTGGTCAATTCAATTCCATATATCCCATAAAAACTTTAACTTGAAGAATAAAGTAGCACTAGGCACGAATAACTCCAATTAAGCTCAGTACTAGATCCAATAATGTTACCCAGATTAAAAGTTCCTTGATATAGCATTCACTATTGCAGAGGAGTATTGCAAATATCAGATAATTCCAACTGTGGCGCTTAAAGTTTTACCTATACTGAACTTTACCTTTAAAGTAATTTCATTGACAATTATTTTGTGTAATGTTTATATACTTAATCACGTAAAATGTTTCACAAATTTGTTTACTTTTACTTACATATTACTTATTAATATGGCATTAGGAGCTCGATGTTTCATTACCGTTCTTACATAAGTCCGCCACCTATATATCCATTCTACCTAATCACAAAATAATAATTTAACATCATTACAATGATAAATTAAAAATTGTCTTGATTTTTATAATCCCAAAATCATAAACTTCTATGATATAAATACATACACATACCTGAGAGTTTTGAAAATACTCAATTTAATATTCCTTGTAGTAGTAAACGGTTCCGTAAAATGCAGTGTCAATACCAACCTTTCAAAAATATTAATTAGCCAACAGATTAGTATTTACAAATACAATACTGATTATTTGTGATACGTAAATATCTGTCTAAATATCGGTCAATGTAAACATAGTTTTTATTTGTACAAAAGCGTGTGCGGAAATCGATCTAACATGAAAGGAGTCCACATGAGATTTTGTGGGGCTATTTCCGATATCAGCAAAAGTTTGGGAAATGTTGCCACGTATAAGCTCACAAAATAAAATGTGAGCACAGGATTACAAAAATCTGGGCAGCTCATTAAGTTCAAAACCTTTAAGTGGCCCATACACATAATGTGGCCTGCGCGTCAGAAATGCACGAACATGCGGCTAACGGTGTAATTATATCCATGTGTGGTGAATAATATGAAATGCACTAAGTGCGAGGCACGACATTTCGGCGATCGGGACGTACCTGATATGGCGTGCGTTGAAAGGTTGGCAACCATGCTAGTGTGTAGGTCCAGGAGGTAGACGTTCCAAAGTGAATGCATGTTGGTTGTTGTGAACTATGTTTTCCCAATACAAATTCGTTAATATTATGTCAAGTGTTGTGTATAGTTTGTTGTGAGTAGTTGATTATTTTTCAAGTAATGTTAATTGTTATGGTTAAATAAACAGAAAATTTGTCTGTTAACATTTTGATTACATTCATTGAGGACTACCGGAGTCATCACTGTTATTGAATAAGATTTTTTTTTATTTATATTTTGCTCCAGTAACATTTTAACTAGTTAGTAAGAAAAACAAAGTTTTCATAAAAACAGATTATTTAAAGAACTCAAACCGTACACTTGAGAACGGTACCAAGCACGCCACCAGACTGCTGATCAAATGTGTGGGCGCTACCTCACCTACCGTGCGTCGCCCATGACGTGCGTTGCTGTTAATGCGGGGCATATACGGGTGTGGGTCGCTTATTTCCTTTGAAATATTTGGGAAATATTAAATTGAATAAAAAATTATATTTTTAGTTTATGGTATCTTTGACTGGGATATATATAATCTAGTTCGGTCACCTGTATGTGTAGACTATTCGACGCTCTGATGGAACAGAACGTTGCTCAGGTTACACCTATGGAGGCTATCTACAGGTAGTGCCTACAATTAGATGATGTGATGATATTAATTATGAAGGTCTGGAGCAAAGAGTTATCTTAAATCTAGCTTAAGACCAATTTAATCAAACCCTGGTGACTGTAAGGATAAATTCCGTTTTGGGAAAAATACCCATGGTACCAGCCTGGAATAAAAGACCCGGGAACCCTAGCCAGGAAATGTAGCCCTATACCACGAGGTTGGTTATAAAACTGAATAATTTATTAAATAAGGAGAGTAGAGTAGTTAGAAACAATAATAGTTATTATTGTTTTAATGGACCATGGAATAGTTGTGCTAACTATTAGAATCGTATATTATCATGATTGGATGAAAAACTTAAGATCCAGACCAAATGCTGATGAATTATTATTTGTTGAATTAATTTTGTTTGGCAGCACACATTATTTACTGGCAACAATAACATTTAGCAATAGTTTTTAATGTTTTCTTAGGTATTGAAGTTAAGTTACATTACAAATTTTCCACGTCGTCTCGAAGAGTTCCGACATTCTTAATGATACCAAGATCAAGCGATTTTAAAGTGATGAACTGATTTTCTTCAGCCATTATATATTTGTACAGTGGCAGAAATGTAAAAATTTTGAGCAGTATTTATATTTTAATTTTGAAAGCCATTTTGTGTTTGTTCCTTTTATTTGGTTTCTGTCTCCCATTAATATTATAATGTTAATATCAAATATACACATATTCAAAGAGATTATTATTCATTTTGTATTGCTAAACCACGTGTTTAGCTACTTTACATCATGTAATATAGCAACCTCAACATAATTTGGTATGTTTGAAAAGCTTTGTTTCCTGTAAAGTGTTGTAAAGCGATCTGCAAGCTTATCTCATGTGACATCCATTTGCTTGATTACTCCTCGTGACTTTGCTCTCCCCATGGGCACATCTGGCCGAACAACCTTCTATAAAACCCGATCACATCAGTAGTCACATGTGAGATAAAGCAACAACACACTTACTCGCTTAACAGAAGGTATTAGAGAGTAAACTTGGAACGAAACATTGGCAAATTTAATATTTTTAAACACGCTGTTATGGAAACATTATGAGAAAATAAATTAAAACTTCCATTCACCAAATACTATAACAATCAACTCCAAGTTTCCCAGACCTCAATTTAAACAATATACGAGTCCAAATCTAAGAAGCTTTTGTTTAAATAGCACTACAATCGTTCAATATTATGTTATTTCGTATATCAAAGAGTTTCGTAGGTATTATCATTTCATTTTTTTAGGTATTTAACGTGCACTTTTTGAAAATACTGATTATATTAGCACAGGGGAATTTCTATGAGCGAGAGCGAAAGACCTACCAATTTTGCCAGTAAAGGTATTTTTACATAAATTACTCTTTTACATATGACCGAAGAAAGTTGTGTTACGGATTTCTATCGCTAAAGAAAAATCCATAGACCTAAGCTGGGTTTGAAACAATGAACATAGGATCCTGAGGCGAGCACTTTATCCCAAGACTACTGAGGTAGACCGAGTATGTTTTCAAACTAGGAGATATTAGTTTATATAAAGTACCCTCCAATAGTCAAAGTTGTCTTCCCAGAAAAATAAGATGTTACATTTATTTGGTAATGTTAAACAAGGTTTAGAAACGAGTTTTAATCAAAATCGTTAGCGCCGATTAAGAGAACATTGTTTTCTTTCTCTTTTGGCACCTAACTAAACTGCCCTTAATTTTAGGGTTATATATATATATATAAATATAAATATAATTCCAAAACGACCTTAGAAGGAACTTATGAAAACCCTAGATATAAAGTTTTAGCACGATTGGTTAAATATTTAGGCTCTAGGAAGGGCAACAAACACACAGACAGACGCGTAAACCACTTTTTCAATCTCAGGGATTCATGAAACGTTGACATTTATCAAATTCCTGAGTTTCGTTTTTTCGACTTCTCTCTTCGAGAGGTCGGGAGAGAAAGAATTAAAATGTGTGACGAATATGTGGCTACTAATTCTCTTAGCACCAAGGATTTTTTCCACCCCATCTGAGCTACTCTCATTTTAATTACAATAGTATAATATAGAGGAATAGGAAAATTGATCCAAATTTGCGTGGGAGGAGACAAAGAACCAAAACACCTAGGCAGGATATAAACTCTGACCTCTACTCATGATCAAACCAGACTAAATGAACTTGCCGTTTATTATATTTGTCCACCAATGAAGACTATTAATGACTAAATCTGTGGGCTGGGGATGAGGCAGTTTGTCTATATTAAGTATCCCTGTCTGTTCTTGTAGAGGTGATTAAACAACACTCAAGTGTATGAGACCGATACTATTGGGAGCCGGACACCTTAAATAATGTGATCACTGACGCAGGTGTGGATATATTTTATAATGAGATAAAGAGATCTAGGTGTGCGCTAGTGTGTGTGACTATGTCTTGGTGATCCGGGGTTGCTTCTAAACCGGGTATTTAAGAAGGAATGGTTTTTATCTACTTTCAGGGTCGTTAATTTTGTTTTTCTCGATCTACCGTTCTCATCTTATTTTTTTAAATTGGATTATTTTAAGGCTTAAATAAGCAGTGTGATGGCACTTAAAAACCAATTTCATGGCCGATTTACCGGGATATTAAATACGTGATTACTTTCAAACCAGAAATAACCTCAATTTCAAGTTTTCCGCAACCGTTTAATGAAAACAGTGACATTGGGGTCAGTTTATTAGTTGTATCATTTAAAAATTTGTATTTTTAAATTGGGTTGTATTTTTTTAAGTATTAAATTTAATATTTCACTAGGATTAATTCCGTAGTTTTAAGGTATAATATAGAAAATCACACCAATGAAATTACTTTTCTAGGGGAAAACTTGGACGGAAAACAAATGGCTATTATATTATAATAGCAAATGGATTTCTGTCTAAAGTCTCACTAGAAATCATTTCAATGGTGTGATTTGTACATTAATATATTTAATATTACTATAAAACATATTCTGATAGTATACCTTTGAAACTTCAAAATCAGTCTGTATGCTAAAATTTGATGTGAAAGAAGAAAGTAATATGCTAAATTAGTTAATATTATTCATAATCCTGAGTCTAGCACGAGATGTTTTTCTAAGTAACATTTTCAATTTTCATTTCAATATCGTTGTGTCTTTGTGTCGTTGTGTCTGTTATGTGGTTTTGTGGGTTAAATTTGAGACACATAAATTTTAAGTAAAAAAACCGGATGAAGTAACACCATCAGGTTTAATAAGTCGTTAAGTGTACAAGTTTCATCGCTTTATGTTTCTTTGTTTATGAGATATCCGAACTGGAGACAAAGTGATTTAAGGCTTCTGGTTCTGAAATATAATTTTTTTATTGGTTAAGGTGCACCTAAGATGGCTTCATAAATTTACAAACCAACGTTTAAGCATTCGAGGTGTTTTTGTTCTTGAGCTATAGCATTAACCCACACACAAGCACCAATTCTATTTTACATTTATGATATATGAATTTAATAGAAAGTCTCCTACCCCAAAGTTATCGTATTTTTTCAATAATTATGTTCCCTTTCCACATATTAAAATTATGTGAACAGATGGCTGAGGACAGTTTAGCTCCTAATCGTAGAAAAATATAGGTATTCAAAGGAAAACACTTCTTGCTATTTGTCTGTACAAAAAAAAACTTGTAACTTAACGTTTCTACATCAAATGAGTGAATACATGACTTTACTATTTTAAAATTAAATTAAAAATTTGTCCAGCCTCTTGCCATACTTTGAGTAGTTAAAATTGCATATTCTAGTAAAAATGGCATGTCTCTAATTTAAAGTTTTTAATTTCTTTCAATCCCAAAGAGAGAAAGAAGTAATGTGATTGAATTATTTTTGATAAAATTAATGTCATGAGGACCCCATGCAATTAAAAAAGAGAGTTCCATGTTGCCGTCTGTCTGTCTGTCTGTCTGTACCTTGCGCTAGAGCTACAACCATTTACCGATCGGGCTAAAAGTTGATAGTTAATGTTTTCCTAAGTTTCTCCCAAATAGTTTTTAGAATTGGATATCCAACCCTAAAATTAAGGATCGTTTTCTTAAGGACAAAAAGAGAAAGAATCAATTTTCTCAAAATTCCCTTTAAAAATGTTGATTACAATTTTGTATCCGTTGACGCACTTTCCCTTGAAAATTACTTTGAGGGTACTTTACATAGCCAGAAATTTCCCAAGTTAATCACATGTTCGCCAATATTTAAGATACGAAATAAATTATCATGTTAAAGTTTCAGTACTATCAAAAATATAACTATTTCAATTGAATATTATTTTTATAAAACGTTGGTTTGGGTATATTGAAAGATGAGTGTGGATCGAGTAATGATGCAAATATATAAAGTTAGAGTGCGTGGATCAAAAGTAAGAGGTAGGCCATGTAAGACCTAGCTAAATGTTTAGATAAATGTGTGAAAAAGAGAAATATTAAGAGTTTTAAGAATATAAGAGGATGTATGACTCTATGTATGGATGTTGTTGAAGCGAAGGGAGTTTGCAAGGATAGGGAAGTGTGGAGAAAGTTAGTGAGGATGCATTAAATACGGTTTTTTTAATAGATATATGCACAGTTTCTTGACTACCCCATAAGGTAACGACGTGATTAGTTATGTATGCATGTGTGATAATCCACTAAGTCAGTGATCTATAAAAACAAGCTACTTTAAATTTGTATTAGAAAGAATGCAAAATAAGAATGAAATAGTGACGGGGTGGACAGGGAAGCCAATTGTGATTCTCACCCAGCTAACTACAGTAAATATCTGAACTTGGAACACACACACACAGTAAAAATAGCTGGGATGTAACAAAACTAGAATTCTGGAAATAAGGTGTTTTAATGAAAATTGAAACTTTTTTAAACAGTCATCAATAATAACATAGTATTTTATTATTTGTGTTATTTAATAAGCATTTATATTATCTATCAAGTATTTAAAGCTGAAATCTTACAAACTAATGTATGAACACGTTAAAGTATATCTACCAGCCTTTCTAACTGTCGGATAAGGCTCCTGGAATGAAATTTTGAATATACGCCTGTTTCTTATACCCTGAAAGAAAGTCAATGCATATGCAATTAATTTATTCATGAATAGTGATGAAATTGTTTGAAAAAATCTTAAGGTGATGGATTTAGCAACATTAAATAATCTATCATATTTGTAGATTTGAAAAATTAAACCTGGACACAGGAATCGAACTAAGGATATTTAGCCAGCCAATATTCTACCATTGAGCTATCCGGTAATCATCCCGTACCTCCCTCCAACATTACCCCCTATCTACATTCTCATTCTTATCTCTCATCTAACATATCTACCAGGTGGAATATTCCGAAAAATACATACATAGGTAAATTACTTAGTAGTTCTAACAAAACATGTTTGACGCTCGTGACTTTTGTTCAAGATTTATAGCAGTAAAACCCGTATATAAAAAGGGATATTGTTGGAAAAAGTCTGTCTTTACTTTCCATTTCTTTAACGGTTTGGTAATTGGTTTTTAGTTTAAAAATCAGGAGGTCCAAGTCACTAATAAGACAAACTTATTTTTTCCCACCACTTGGCAGTACCCGTCCAAGCTTAATGCATTTAACTACGCTGATGGGATAAGCTTGAGGGATCTATAATTTAGAGAAAAACTAGTTACATGTACTTTGAAGAAGAGCGAGAAATTATTTTGAAAAATAACCCTCGGTAAAACCGGCTGAAATTATAACCATGACCTC
The DNA here is from genome assembly GCA_902151455.1 of Timema bartmani. Taxonomy (NCBI): domain Eukaryota; kingdom Metazoa; phylum Arthropoda; class Insecta; order Phasmatodea; family Timematidae; genus Timema; species Timema bartmani. The sequence goes on along the minus strand of CABFWB010001140.1, from coordinate 56,353 downwards.
CCCTTCACTGTGAAGCTGACATAGGAACTTTCGATTCGTGAACTGTGCATGTTATGTTTCTTAAAGAAAATTACAATCTTTAAGATCTAAGATAACGCCCATTTCGTAATTGTATAGCTGTTGACAATTTATTTTTGCACCTCTCTTGGAAGAATCCCCCCACTGGATTATTTTAAAGCTAGCCCCCTCTCCCTCGTTTCCATCCTCGCCGAGAAGATGCCAAGAATTTGATCCTAGTTTACTAGTTTGTAAAGTGTTGAAAATGTTTCCCACTTGGACGCCTTCTAGACACGAGCGAACGATTCACTTAACAGGTGTTTCTATGGTAACAACTTCTTCACCACGCTGCTTCAATCTGCTTTCACGTTGTTTTTAAGGAGTTGGGGGAAGAATCTTTCACGGATAAAATTTCAAGTAGACGCCACTTAGTCGGGGCCTTAAATCTTAAATTACTTTTTGGCATACTAAATGTAGGTGAGTGAAATATACAACGTACCGTGGGATAACCCCCAATAATGAGCCATTATTGCTACAGGATGTTCGCAGATTGTAAGAACTTGTGAAAACACCAGCTTAACTGCAGAGATAGCTCAACTTGATCATGCCAGCAAGGTCTAAGGCGTTAAGATCAATATAAGGGTAGCATAGATTGGAATAACTTGTGGAAACAACAGTTTTACCTGTATTGTTAGCTCAACTTTAGCGTGACAATATGGTCTTAGTCTTAGACTACAAGAGGGGGCTCATAGGTCAGAATAACTTGTGGGAACATCAGTTTTACCTGTATTGTTAGCTCAACTTTATCGAGACAGCGAGGTCTAGTGTGCTAGGCTCACTACAGGGGGCTCATAGGTCAGAATAACTTTACTACAGTCATTTTAGGGAAAAAACTGGCTTTACCTTGAACAAATTCACAAAAAGCCGAAACTTCATGGGATTGTAGTACTTGGCCCTACTAGTAACATGTCAAAAATAAAAAGTTGTAAAAGTTGTACCATGGCTGCCATATTGGAAAATCGTGGGCAAATATTGCTTTGTGAGTAGTATTTACACAACTGTGCAAGATAAGAAATGACCTTTAAACCAAAATTTGTATTAGGGGAAATAACAAAGAAAATTAAATATTGTATGTTAGCCTATATTAAATATTAATATATTTATGGCAAAAAGTAAACACTTTTTTTCTATTTTACAAGATTACTATAATATTTCATACGATATTTGCACAGTATCTATCTTAGATCTTCACAAATACTGTAATATGGCTCTGTGAAAATATATTCTCTTAAACGCACTATAACACTTGTCTTATCAAGCCGTGAATATTTATTCCCATCCTTCTTGACGATTGTCAAATTCTGTCATTTCAACAGTTGTAGTGTTATCACATGATCTTCCTTCACAATAGGCACACACTGCTGTACATTTAAGTCCTGCCATCCCGCATTAACAGTTATTTTTGCACGTAACTTTACATTTACTTGTTATGAAATGTAATATCTCATAAAGTGCTGCAGGCAAGTTGTAACAGGAACAAATGAGTTTTCTTTGAGTCCCCATCCGCAGCCACACGGATCTAGTTCATTTATTAACTATTGTTGGACATGTAGGTAGACCTGATATGAATAAGAAGCTGCTGATGTTGGTGGAAGAGAGTCTAAGTTAAACTTCGATTGTAGTTCTTGTTTGGATATTATTTGGCTACAGGAAAAGTATTGGCATTCATTAAAATATTTTTTTTAGGTGCTCCATACAATTTCAACATAAATTCCTTATCAGCTCTGGATATATTGGTCCTAGGTGTATTAGTTTGTTTAAATATTTGGACTCTTTCTCTTAGCTAAACATTATTCTCAAGTACCCTTAGCACTTTGATTTTCGTTCTTCTGAAATACTGGATGTGGTGTTGCATCCATGTGAAAAAAGAAGCATTTTACAGTTACATTTTAGAATTTCTGGTTGCTTCGATATGTTGATGAAACTTTCTCCTTTCCTACCACTTAGTGGTCTTAGGAAACAAAGATTTTCATTGCTAGAAGAAAGTGATATTAACAGCGCCAATATATCTGTATCTTGTCCAAACACAATGACTGGACTTCCACTGACAGAATAATGTAAGGCGGTTGATACACGTCTCACATCAGCATCTGCGAGCGTTTTATATGCAACAAATTCACATTTTCTTCAAATGAAGAGCTAATTCATTTATTAGGGAGTTTGTATTTGTTTTGTTGGACAAAAACTAATTCTAAGAAGTAGACGTTCATGTGTATTCATTCACTTGAGTGACTGTTGATGTTTTAGTGGTCCAGTGATTATGCTCCTCCCTTTTTGTAGTTTAAAATCGGGGTGGTCACCTAACACAATAATACATAATCCCCCTTAATGCCGTTGTATATTATATTATATAGTTTTTATATCGTCATAAGTTGCTGGCCTTGGTCAAACAAAATAATTTAATAAGTTTCCTCCCTCAAGAATATATATGCTTTGAGCAGTCGCTTTCACAGTTAATTCTTCTAGCTTGAAAGCTGAAACCAAAGATGATGTTATACCTTTATACATACAACCACCTTTGGAAATTTCAGGTGGCATAGGTGCTATTGCCTTACTCAAAACATTTCTTTAATTTGTCAGAACCGTTGTTTAGACAAATGATCCTGCTAAACAGTTGCTGCAAATTCACAGGAACAACATTTCCCCTCATTTCTATAGTAGAAATAACAGCTTCCAGAGTTCTTACTCTTGTTTTCTATGTACAACAACAGCAGAAACAAACGTTTTTCCATTGAGGGCTTTCACGGCAGCCATGCATTTTCTAACTGCCACAACACATGTTAAACTGGTATCACCTACAACTTCCAAAGGAAGAATTATAATATCATTTAACATCTGAACAAAATGACCGTTGTCTTTTAACCAATTAAAAATATCCTGCTTTTGTTTTAGATCAATTTTCATTCTGCTGTCTCTCAATTCTATGTGCAGCTCTGATGTTCTATAAGATAATACAGTAGAGTCTGTTACAGCAGTAGTAACATCAATCGAATCTGGAGCGCACAGTATGCACTTCATGACAGTGTCTTCTTTGAGACCACGGCCCCTTGTGAGACTACCTGTGGTTTTAATGGTTCTCATTGATGAGTGTGCTATAGCCATGTTAGTACAGACACCTGACCATAACTTTTCATTACGCCTTATAGTGAAAAAGCCTTCATCGGAAAACCTTTTGAAACGTTCTGCTGATATGTGATTTTATAGCTCAGACATTGGTTGTAAATAAATTTGGGTTTATTTAGCATGCAGCATGTGACTTGCAGAATGAAATATAGGCCTCATTGTTCTAATTGTACCTTTATGTAATGCCCAATTTACAGTTCTTTTTGCTCTAATGACCTGAAGTATTAGAAAGCTTGTCTCAGGTACATTACCCAAAGTTTTGCCATATTACTATTCCCCATGTTGTTGGACTTGTTTTCAAAATGTTCTACAGCAAGCAATAATACCTTATTGGAAATCAATTGGGAAGTGGATACTAAACGTTTGGACTTATTGCATTAAATTATGCTCTGCTATAAAATATTATTCTATACACCGCTCAAATATATATAAACTCTCACGCACCAGAAACCTTTTGTTTGAACAATTTATATGAGATCTAAGATAGGTGATATTCAAGAAATCTTAAAATGAGTAAATATTGCAGTTGTTATTTTAGCTATAAATATTTTCATACTATAGTTATGTTAGCATGGTAAGTACCAATTTCTTTTTTCTCTTTTCCTCTACAATATTTGTTTGATGGCTATTTAGTATCTTGTACAGTTGCGGAAAAATTCCTAAATACCATTATCAGCCACCATATTATTTGTTACCTATGCACTCTATGAACTGAGAGATTGTGCTATCCCCCTTGATATCTAAAGGGCGAGGAAGGCTGAGAATCAGGCGAGAATATCACCTGTTCGAACATAATATATTTTATTATGAAATAAACAATGATAGTATAAAAATCAGAGAATAAACAAACAGTGCGTGAAGCGCGCCTCTTCAACAATCAACAAAACATGTTAGGCATTAGAAATAAATAACCCTAGAGTCCCCCGTGGAATGGTTACACTAGATAGCACAAGTTGTGTTGAGAACCACAATCAATACTATTTTACAGTCCGGGATCTCTAGCATTGAACTTTATGGTTCTTGGCCCCTTGGTTCCTTAATCTACGAGTATATGTTCTAGAATAATACCTAACTGCAACTCCCCCGTGACTGTATAACAACCAGCGCGTAAAGATAAACATCTGAAGTGCGCATAACCAATATTACGTTACTCAAATGTAACGACCCTAAAATGTAAGAGTGGACCAAGTCTCACTATAACATACCAAAACCTAGTCTCCTAACCTGATGTACTAGGCTGCCCCTAAATGAAACTAAATTTACCAATGTTTACAAGACGGGCAGCAATCCCGATACAAGCAGGCCGACTCTGCGCGCTACAACATACAAATGTGTTTACAAAGTTATTTGACAGTTAAGTTTGGCTAGTATCCCAAAACCTAAGCGGAGATCGAAGGGCGACGACATCTATAACCACCACGGTAAGCGCATGGCATAACAAAGCATTAATAAACAATCATCAAGAGTTTAAGTGCCAAAACAGTAATTTTGATTAGTATCCCCCCATGACGACAAAACATAAATTTTTGTATAATTAGTAACAATCCCCAAGTCCTACGCCGCCATTCTCACCTTCTTTCAACGAAGCCAATGGTGTAATAAGTGATTTTAGATCACCGGCATTCCCATATATATATATCATAATCAATTCTCAGAGAAGGGGAAGGGTGGAAGTAAAGGAAGGTGGGAGAAACAATAATGGAAAGAGCCAGAAGATCCGAGTAGATAGTAGAACAATCCAGACGCGACGCGAGGCCGGAGACGGAACTCTTTTCTTAGTGATCGGCTGGACACGGGTTTGACTCTCGTAGCCAGTTCTCTCGGGCGCGCCGCTCAGTCAGTCGGGTCTTATGTTGGAGAGCGGAGGTTGAAGTATGTGTGCGTGCCGTGCGCTGGTCATCCGTGAGCTGGCCCCCCGGTTTGGTGAGTGTTGTTTCAATCATTATAATTGTAGCTTGTTACAATTGTATCAGTACACTTCTTGCAGAATAGTCTAGTCCTAGAAAAAACTCACTGCCCAGCACTCACTTTCTAACTAATAGAGTGGAAGTCCTAGTATAACCAATATAGATTTTTCAAAAATGTAGGATTCCTATTTGGAATAATCCGCTCAATAGGTAAACGTGGTACCAACCGGGTTAAGATATTAGTTTTGAACAACTTTCAAATATGAGTGTGGAGTGTTAAAATATATAAATATATCAATAAAGTCATTCTAAGACGGTTTCTCCGGTGAGATAGTCTCCGATTTTATTATCTGTTTTGAAAGAAAAACATATATTTTACGACGAAATACCCTCTGATTGGTAGGTAAATGAACCATGTGAGGTTGTCACATATTGCACTGTCTCTCCAACAAAGAGTGCAGATTTACTCGCAATAGACCGTCGAGCAGAACGTTAGTGACCTCCCTGTGGTTAATAGAATATAACCTACTGTTCCACAGAGTCTAATATCCTCGGAGTTCTTCCTGATTGACGAGTGCGAGGTGAGGGAAATCACTGAGCCGGAAAACTTTGGCGTCTTGAAGGGACGAGATTTACCATTACATACACATTTTTCATTGTTGTTTGTAATTTTGTTATATTTTAATTTTAATGGTTAAAATGATATTTCTGAACATCAGCTCATATCAATACAAAAATTCATTTTAAATTCACGGTAGATTACGTATTATTAGGAAAGCCACTAATAAACTGTAATTCCATATCAGAGTAATTCTTCTTGAGAGGCTTCTATAATAATTTTAAAAGTACCCGAGTAGCTAATTTCATTGAACAGCAGCACATTAAATAAAATTTCAGCAGCTCAAATGCATGCTATGGAATATTATTCTAATATATCATTTCAGTTTATGAAAGCCTTTCCGGATTATCTATAATTTCTGTTGTCCTAATTATTTAAGTTCGCATCAAGATTCGCTGAATATTAGATAACGGTGCTTTACTAGCATTGTTTATAATCATGCCTCTTGAATCTTGGGAGGGCTATAAAGAGAACTTTTTTCTCAGTATAGAACAAGTTCCTAATTAGTTTAAATTATAGAGCTGTGATACACAAAGCCGAAGGTCCGGAAGTAGAGATCCCTATCAAAGGAGATTTTACAAACACTTAAAAGACTTAACTGAGACAGCCCACTTGCCACTAAAAAATTTAATACAAACACCATATTCAAATTATATATTTCATCTTGTAAGTCTAGCTTGCTCATCTTTTAGACAGTCATTCTAGTCTTTCTATACGACAAGCATAGCACTCAAACTTCATCCCTTTGATTAACCCCTTAATGAAGTGATTAATAACATTTGTGGTAGAGCAATTTAGTACTTTATATCAATATAAAGAAATCACGTGAAAATTAGCCAATTAGATAGGATTTGAATTATAGCTGCAATATATTTCCCTATGAATGGTGTCTGACTCTATTGCTTATGAATTTGATTCTTGTAAATAGAGCCTTATTTTTTAATACAGAAGTGAGGTGAATTACTAGAGGTTCACTTTTAAATTAATTGAGCTTTAGGAAGTGTTATGTATATTTTTTAACTACATCGTTGAACTTCCACTTTAAATATTTGTCAAAAGAGTTCCACCAAGAAATATATATTTGCTTCTAGCTCAGAAACCATCGGTTTCATAAAAATAAATTCCATATAAAGGATTTGTATCTTTAATATCACTACGACTTTACAGGTTATTTCGTATTCTATATAATTGCGGAAATATGATCAATATTGGAATTGTCTGCTTATATAAGGTATCCTTAAATTAACTTTCATGGAAAGATGAGGGTTACTATTTTGTTTATAATGCTAAACAACACCTCGTAACAAAATTTAGTCAAAATTGTCACAGATGATTTTGAGAAAACCAATTTTATCTCTTTTTGGCAATCAGTAAACTACTCCTACTTTTAAGTTTTGATACATAATTCCAAGAATTCCTTGGGGGAACCCTATGAAAACCCTAGATACAGAGTTTTAACCTGACCAGTAATACGGCCTCAGCCCAATGCTGAGCTACAGGCACACAGACGGACAGATAAACAGACGACGAGAAAATCTCTTTTTAGTTTCTTTCTCCGAGGAGTAAAGGTGTAGTAAAAATAGGAATAAATGATTTTCTATACACATTTAATTCTTGATAGATTTCAAACCATGGACTCTTAAATTATTATTTATTTACTTTACCGACTACACTCTGGTGATTTTATTTAAAAAAATTCTCAAACTAATGTGGGATCCATAACAACCCCTATTGTTAGCCCTAGTTCCGTGTGGCGACTGTTTAGCAAGATGAATAATATATTCAGGTGTAGTACCAGACCAGCAATTTGTATTTATCTACCAAATAGCATTGAATACATTTTATCTAGTATATATAAACCAAGCCACGTAAGTTTAAGATGAGATTTAAGGAATTTAAGTAATGTTTATATTAGAGGTGATAAATTTATAAATATATCATTTTTACTTATGTTTTATTTTATATTATTATATTAAATATATTATTAGCACCAATGAGTAGCATGTTCTATTTTGTTATTATAATTGGTATTATTTTCATTTTCATAGCACTCAAACTTATACCTTATCACTGACGCGTATCTAAAGATGAGCTAAAAAGGTGATAGTTTTTTCCCCCATAAGAACCAAATAGAACCAAAAAGGAACATCTTCTATAGATTTTAGAAATACTTGTTTTGATAATATTTTCTTGCTCGATGAAATTATTTTGAAGATTAGACAGCCAGTAATACAATTTCAGTCTTACTATTCCACTGCTACCCTTCACTTCTTTGATAGGCACACACATTGTCCAACAAACCAGTTGATAACTTTTAAGTTTCTCATACTTTTTTTTTAAATCATTGCTGCTAAAATCATGACGAGGCATGAAAAGTGGGAGGGTAGTCCAAACTAAAATTCTCAAATTTGACAAAAACATATTAATAATTTTTCCTTCATTAATTAAACAGTAGTCAAATAAATGTACAAAGAAAACCAATATCGAATATTCTGATGTTTATGTGTACATATTGATTTCAAAAAATGCTAACACAAGCTAAGAGTCATTTTTATATATTTATTTGAAATATTTAACGTGTGTTTTCCAAGCCGACTGATTATATGAGAACATAAGAATTTCTATAAGTGAGAGTGAAAGAGCCTACCAACTTTGCCAGTTAATATATTCTTCACATAATTTCCAGGGTTCTTTTTAAATGCCACAATTGACATGGGACCAACAGCCTTACTTCCCCTCCGGAGGAAGTTGTGCTACGGATTTTTACCGGTCAAGAAAAATACATCAACCCCAGCCGGGTCTGAACCCATGATCATGGGGACCTGAGGCAATAACTTTACTTCAAGAGCACCGAGGTCGAACTAAGGGCTCTAACCCCTGGGACTACAATTAAGAAGATTTAAGATCCTCTTGTTAGAACCAATTTACTTCAGCCAGACCAAGATTCGAACCGGTAAAGCTGTCAGGGATGCTCTTTGTCATGGCGTAAGCACGATGAAATCAATTGTATTTCAAATAATTATAGTTATTATTTAATAACATGTTAAAAAAAATCTACAAATTTAGTGACTGTGAAACTTGGTATGTATTGTAAAACTAATTAGCAAATCTATTAATATAAAATTATTTCTAAATAATTATAGCTTGGAAAATAATACTGCCTTTCAAACATTTGTATTACATCTTATCTATACGTACACCCCAAGTTCCACAGCCCCATCCCAATTTAATTCTGTCTTATACCTTGTGCTATGTGTGTATTTATATTTTTATTAAAAATACTATATATTACCTTATTCCTAATATATTTATACTATTTTTATAATTTGTACATTAATAATGATATTTATATTAATGATTAAAATTTTTTGTTTATCTGGTTTAGTTATGAAAAGCAACTATTTTTTCCATATATAAATTTACACAATTCATTGATACAATCTTTTAACTAGGATTAAAGAAATCAACTTGCTATTCATTTAAATATAGTTAAAATGACAACTTGTGAAGGGAATTAAAGATCTTTAATGATATTATATGTTCAGGCACCATTTGTCACTAATATTCAAAATTAAATTTATCTATAGGTACAACCCAATTCGTTATTTGTGTATACAGTTATAATCACAAATTGGTTTTGTTACACATTTGGAATCCCTTCCATTAAAACGTGCTTTAAAATATATTCGTGCAGTTTTAACAGGATATAAATTAATAAAGTGTGTATTTTTTAAATAATGTCCAATATGCAAATAGTGTATTATTTGGCATGTCTTGTATGTGCACACTTATGTCCTGAATATATAGTATATAGTGTATATTTGGCGGATGTTTGATTGAAATTGTCTGCGTTACAGGATGATTCGAGGCAGTATACTAATACCTAAATAGTAAAAGTGAAGTTCGTTTGTTAAATAACTTTGAAATCTTGTTCCATTAAAATAATATCAAATCACATAGCATGAAAAATGCTTAGAAGCAAGTGTTAATAATTGAAAGAAATGAAGGGTTATGTGACTATATTAATTTGAACGGTCACAAAACATTGCTGGTTGACCCTTTCCAAGTGTGCTCGCCCACATTTTGAAGGGCGTGCGAAGCAGATTTCACAAACCCTCCTTTCGAATTACACACAGATGGAGATGCCCCTCTCTCTCTGGAGTGCTTTATTTTAAACCCTGACCCATGTTAATGGTAATTTTATTGTTATTTTGAGTGAGTAAATTAATCTAAACATAAGTGCATTTACATTTTAATTGAACGTGTTATTTACAGTGCTTTGTGGCTTGGTTTTAGGCAAACAAACGACATTATATATTAACCTTTTTTTATGTAAACAACAAGCAAACAATAATAAGTCATAAAAAATAAACCAAAATCTTGTATAAGTTCAATTGGTTACGTGTTAGAAATTAATCTTTCACTCATTTTTATTTTACCCTATAGTTCTTGTGTGATAATAACTATTAACAGCTTATCCCAACTTAGTTCTATGACAAACTGCAATCAGACATCGGACCATAATTTTAACTAAACACGAAGAAAAAACTAAAATTTACACTAATGAAGTTTGGATGAGGGTGGTAGAATTTAGTGGAAATATAGCTACATTCGTGTGGACCAAGAATATAAAACATTTACTAAAACCCCAACTTCAGAACACAAATTCGTGATTTGAGCTCCAACTTCTTCATCACAGGCAATTTGGTTTATAGCCAGAATAACGCCTTCGACCACTTGACCACAAATGGGAGTGACATACTCTTACTCAAATATAATATGCAGATAAGTGTTTCTGAAAAAAATAATTAAATAATTTTCCTTATTTGTAATGCCCTAGTGGGGCCAAAATGTCAAACTTTAATTATTTAAAATGTTGAAGGAGCAGATGATAGCTTTGATGAAATAGGGCATAAAAAGTCCCATATAATATTTAGATTTAGTTCCATGAATTATTTAAAAAAAATCTATAACAGCTATTATTGAAATATACTACTATAAGGCCTTTATTTTGGGTATATTTTAAAATTATATTTAAATATTTTCTAATTTTACATAAAACTATATGGAAAATTTACTTTTTAAAAACTTACTGAAACTCTTTCCCGGTCCCACACTCAAACTTTTTTTTGAAGCTCCACGTTTTGAGCTACAATTCAATGATGAAGGCGAAAACTCAAGTAGCTTAGCTCGGAAGACGAGAAGGAGCAAAAAAAAAAAAAAAAAAAAAAAAAAAAAAAAAGGAAAAAAAT
>CABFWB010001140.1:8181-45229 GCA_902151455.1 Timema bartmani | reverse complement strand
AAAAAAAAACACAAAGAGAAGTAGGAAAAACACATCCACATGGTGAGTTTCCGAACATTAAATCGCTTCGAACTCAAGAGAGTGAAAAAAAAAATGTTATTTTTTCCCCTCATCAACTAGGAAAACTTTACGTAAAACGTAAAATTCAAAGAGTGGTTGTAATAAAAAGAGTAAGTTTTTGCAAATTATCTTCCCTTATATGCTACTAGCATGCAGGAAATGTATTATTATGAAACTATTATATTAAATATGATCGTATTGCATGCATATAGTTTAGGATGTCAGCTTCCACAGAATAGGTGATTTTTATTTTTCAACTTTTAATAAAAATTAAGAGATACAATTTATTTTTAATTGAATCTAACATTATTAAATATTTTTTTTAAATCAACTCTTAATATTATGCTACACAAAATAAATTTCATAATCTTGAAAAACTCATGGGGTGACTTTTATAATCGCTTGGATTATCAATGTACAATCTAAAGGCAATGCACTCATATTTTCATTAAGGCGTATTGAAAAACCACTTCTATTAAATCACCTTTACGACATCCTCTGATATTAACAGTTTATATATTTTTAATTTATATTTACCTCGTTCAATTTAATTTCAAATCTGACAATTTTATGTAAGAAAGAGCTAGTTGTGACTTAAACTATTCTAAGAGAATTTGTTATGTGAATGGATGTGGATATTTTTCAGCCAAATATAAAATAATTTACTTTGAAGCGCTATCAAGGTAAAAACTATTTAAATCTCAATGAATCTAATAAGCAGGTTGCGCACAGGTTAATTCATCTTATTTCTCAGGTAAGAAATGAGCCCCTACTTGGCACATTTTGGTTATAGGAATAACTAGACCTATCCTAGGGTGATAGGATAAGGATAGTCATTTTTAAGTCTCTTCACAAACATTGATTGAAATGTTAAGAATTTAAATTGTGAGCAGAGGGCTGTAATCAAGTGGCCACCTCTTCCGGTATGTGAACCAAGGATATTTCAGCTGATATTTTTTAAATTAAAATATGCCCTTTAATACGTTTGATAAAAGGTAGATTAACGTCTAAATCTCTTCTAGCCTGGATGAAGATCAATAAATTAAAACTTAATAGAATTTGCCTGATCATCTTTTGGCAGTAAAAATATCCTTGTTGCGCCACACTATGATTTGAATCATTTAAGATTTGACCTCCTGGATTACTATTTAATTTCTCTCATTGCACTATCACCACAATTATTATATACTTAAAGAAGAGCATTGATGTGAAAAGTGGATTAAAGGGAGACTGATTGATGAACTAGGTGGTGGAAGTTCTGTTTGTATGAAGGCACAGCTGATTACTAATTGTGAATTTAAATGTCAAGTGTATAATTTTTGTATTCTTATTCCTTAAAACATATGTTAATATTATTGTTATAGTATGTTTACTTTAAATTTTTAATTTTATACCTCAATGATTAATTTGTTGTTAATGTTGATTATTTAAAATATTAATTATTGGGAGTTTTCATAGGAATTTTTCTAATAGGTCTATGCTCCTTAATAGAACATATTTCAAATGGTTCAAAAATAAGTAGTTTGGACTGTTTTAAATAAAGTATCGTCTTCTGGTTTTTCTTCTAAAAATGGATAGAAAGGGACATAACGACTGATCTTTAAAATAATTAACTAACTATTAATTCATTGCCTTTAAATGTTCCAATGGAGCAAAAGGTGAGTTGAGGCCAAGTCCTAAAGTGACATATATTTATATTTATTTGTGGAAAATAATGAAGTAAAGGTCAGAATGTGGGTTTTTGTCCTATACGGGCCTTATTTTCTCCATGCTACTGATTAAACAACATTCATTCATCAATTTGCCATTTTTATGAAAGGAGAAACCTTTTATAATGCGGCATGATATTATACTATTAAATTCATTAAACCATATATATTTAATAAAAGTTTAAATTAGCAACAATACACTATGAATATTGATTATTTGTATTATTGATAAAAAAAAATATTTGGTCTGTTATAGATCTTATTTTTCAAGCAAATCAACCAGTTATTTCAAACATCTAGATTTGTCTTTAAAATTTTAAATTTATATAAATTTTACATATGTATCCAATAATTTTTTGTTTCCTTTACTATTGTTTTTAATAACATTTTAGTGTTATTTTTAGGAAGGAATGTCATAGGTCGAGATTTTGGTGAAGGTCTAAATTACTCACATATTGTTTACTTGTGTTTTATATTTTAATCTTTGCAATGCACAGTACATTACTGCCCCTATTAAGGCATGAGAAAATGTTGTGTATTCTGTGAAGATTGTCTCCCCACTTGATAATAGTGAGATTTATTTAATACGATTAATAAAGTGAGTGGTTTTTCCCTAACTTAACACCCAGTAGTCTCGAGAAAATAGGTTGTCGTAACAACGTCGGAGCTATACGAGGAAAAGTAAGTTTTTTTTATTCGCTTAAGTGAAATTCTAAGGAGGGGTGACCAAATCATAGCTAGGATAAAAACACTATAATATACTATGACAATAATATAATCATTTATGAAATACATTTTGTGTCTTAGTTAAAATTACTTGTATTATATCCTAAACTATTTAATGATCATTTCATACTTTATCAAATTAAACTAACCAGACTACTTTCAATTATGCTACCTATATCAAATTTGAAAGATAATACAAGAATACATCAAATCAGCAGGTACACTTTGGAGTATTTTTGTCACGTTAAAAATTGTCAAGTATTCATCAATTATTCAACTGGTCAAACTGAAAATGATGATATAAATATTATAAATGGTGAACAAAAATTAGATGTATGTGTTTCAATACATTTAAAATATTAAGAAAGGCTACGAGTGCTTGGAGACTGTTAAAATAAAAAACTTGTATTAATTGTATTTAATGAAACGTTATACAAAGATGACTGAAATACTTTATTTTTATAGTGATTACCATCATATTATTTTTTACAGCCCCTTGCGTGGCTTCAGCATTCGATTAAAGCATGTATTACTGTTATTTAATAGATACATACATTTTGAACCATTACTAGCCTTGTTTGGATTTGTTTATAGACGCAGTTTCATGAATATAGCCCACGTAGCATAGATTCATTAATTTTTCTCTAATTTGCACATTAAAAAATATTCACACAGAAAAGGAACTATTATTAATACTCTATCAGAAATAAATAGTATTTTAAGAATAACATTATATACACAAATCATACCAACACTTATGAATATTGTGACTTGTTCATTAAACACTCGTCAAATAGTTATCATTATATTAATATAGTATTGATTTATTACCAGCATAGATAGTGGGCACATAGTATACATTTAGATCTTATTTAGTCTGGCTATTCGGTGACCAATAAGTCAAGGTTCAAGTGCAGGTCGGTAGTATTGAAGATAGTTTATACTAAATGATTTCCCTGTCTTCTTCCACGCAAATAGGGACGTAATTTCTTTATATGATAGTTTAATCTCTCCCATCCCTTCAGCGTAGCTATTATATTCGCGTGTAGCTAAATGGGTACTTCTAGGATGTGTTGTAAAAAATCTATATATTTATTTACATATAAGTTATATAAATGTATGTATTAGTAGTACTTTATATATTATTTCAAAACTATCCATCCAATATAAACGCCATATTTATTTCCCCCCCAAGCCCTGTTCACCATACTCACTGAGGTTCACCAGAAGCGTTGATAGCCCTTGTGTTCACTGTCACAACCAGGGACGAAGTAAGCCCTTTTTCTCTCGAGTCATGTGAATGTGTGTGTGTGTGTGTGACGTCACAGCCACCAAGCTTCTAGTTCCCAGGAACGGTTCCAGTTCCGCAAGCCGACCAAAGCCATTCCTTATAACTACTAGAGACGGGAGAGATGAGGGGAACGGGAAAGCCATATTACAACGGAGAAGGGAAACAGAAAAAAAATAACGACTAAGATAAAACGAATTTTGTTCTTGGAAGAGGAACAGAGTTGGAACTCATAAGAGAAAAAGTATGAGAAGAAGAAAAGTAAAAGGAAAAAAAACGCACATAAAACGTGGAAGAGAATGTTTTAAGAGCCAAGAGAGACGGAGAGAAAAGCTGGAAAAGAGGGTGTTATGTATGAGACTAAAAGTGTCAGTAGCCACCCGCACTCGCTGTCTAAAAAGCATCCCCCGCGTCCACCCCACACCCCCATCTTGGCAGTTCACGGTCGGTTATTCATGATTCATTCCGCTGTCTCTACACGAACTACCAAACACTAGATTAAATCAGAGAGCATTTTTCATAATAATGTGTCGTCAAGGAGATTATTTATTTGGCAATTTATATGAGCTTGTTTTCCTTTACGACTATATTTCATGAGAGTACCTTTAATACATCTTTGTGAAAATGGAACATGTCTATTAACAATCAAATATCTTACCTTAATAATTATTTTAATGAAATAGGTTGCGAAAATAATGTTAAAAATAGATTTTAAAAACTATACCGTATTATATTTCACTAGTCATATGTTTTTTCACCAACAAATTTTATCTAACCAGACCACACCTTATTCAGTTAACATCTAGCTAACCCTTGTGTTTTTCACAACGAGAAAGTAAGTTTGTTTGTATTAATAATTCTTCCTTACAATCTTTTAATATAACGTAATAATTATATTTAATCATGCCTTCTTATATTAACTTTAATCATATTTTGACGTCATGCCTTCTTTAATTTCATTAGCAGTATCCATGAATATGGTAGGCCTACTAATGTACCAAAACATGTCGGATTGAAGTAGTCCAAACACCTTTTCAAGTGCTGGATATCAAAGGAGTAATGGGAGATCAATAGAGATAAGACTTAGATCAACATAGACATGTATTTTTTTAAATTCTATATTATATCATACTTCAACATTATCTAATCAACTTTGCTGATGTTAACCTAATTTTATTCTAATGATTTCAAAATAAGTTTTGACTTTAATGTGTATGTTCATATCACGTTATATTATGGGTATTAATATTTTAATGTGTTAACCTATGTTTTAGACAATTCATCAACTCATTTGAACATTGTTTAAGTTGATGAAGTATTTTAATTTTCTCTAATGGTTCATAATCATACATAATGTTCTTCTAAAACTTTTGTTACACCCCTCTCTCCAACCTTTCTCCTTACGACCATCGATAACTTAAAGGTAGAGGGAGGTTTGCAAGCTACATAGAATATACAAAGGACATGAAATGCAAGATTTAAATAGTAATACCATAAATGGTTTATTCAAAGCAATAAACAATTAGAATTCAATTAATTACATGGTCTCAATAATCGTACTGAGTTCAGTGGAAAATCATGTTAGAAATAAACAGTCATTAGTGTAGTTCCTTAGCGAGAACCTCTCTACTGTTAGACAAATCAAACAGTCAGATGGGCTAGTCTTTATGAGACAAACAACCCACATTGTTGAAAAGTATACAAGTAAACAAATAATAAACCAGTTAATAAATTTGTAAGCTTTATATAAGAGCCTTATGGGCCTTATTATATTGTTTCAAACTCGTCTGCACTGCATCACTTAAGGCAGACTTCAAACAAATTAAATAATAAATATATAAAGAATATTTATTAGACATTTTTTAAATACGCGAGAGTTTGGCTAACAGACTTTAGTCAAACTCCCGCGGGACTACATGACCTAAACTAACAATTTAGAAACTTCCATCTACCCGTGCATTTAAAGTTAACAAATTACTATAAACAAAGTCTAGTGAAAACATTTAAACTACGATCAAATATAAAATTAATCACTAATTAATTTTATCAGTTAAACAATTTACGTTTCGAAGTTAAATTTTATAAGTGTTTATTATAACAAAAGAAATCAAAGCATTTTGTTTGAAACATTATTTCAGAATGAAATAATAATAAACTTCTTCATTACAAAAATATATCATAGTTATTATAAAGTAAAGATCAAACTAAACAGCTGTCTCGGGCGCCCAAGTGGCGATAGATATTATATTTTTTTACTATTTGGCGAAGAAAATAAATGTATACATTTACAACGCCTAACACGGCTTATACAAAAGTTAAAGTTTTGAATAATAAAGTTCAAAGTATACGTTGCCATTGTTAAAGTTTGTAGTTAATCACGGATGATCCTGGCATAGTCCTGGTTCTAGGACTATGTTCCTCCGTCCAGTGTTGGTTGAATAGTCGAATTAATGATGCGCTTACAGGACTTTAAATAGGGGTTTTTCACAGCACGGTAACAAGGTGGGGGGAAAGAACAATTATGTCAGTGGCCTTCCTTCTAGAAGGAATGGAACATGACGTGGATTGTTGATATTATTGTCCCATTATTCATTTTGAACAGCGATTCTTCAATCGGACGTCATTTCTGTAGTTGTGGAACTATTCACCAGGGTGCAGGAGGGTAGAATTCTGTTGATCGTGGATAATATGGCTAGGCGTGTCTTCAGTGTCTATTTGATCTTGTCGTGGTTGACTTCGGTGAAGGAGTCTCTGTTACTACCCGGTGTAGCTCATCATTGTCTACACACGATAGATTTGGTGAGTACAGATTCCAAAGTATTCCATAGTTCTATTGAATTGTATATTATGTTGTCTCAATTTACAGGAACTACAAGAGTACTATTGTAGGGTTTAGAATATTATAGAATATTATTGAATATTATTTGGAGCGGGTGGTATGATTCTTCGGCGAGTTGAATATGAAGTTTAGCATGGGGGCGAGTTCAAATGTAACTCAATGTTACACTTTCAAATTATTTTTATTTTTTTATTGTTGTTCAACTAAACATCATATAGTTACCACTTTAATCACAACTTAACTTTTGAACGTAAATGTGTTATTTTTTATATTAACATAACTATCAAAGTCCTAACGTTTAATGTTTGACTGATATGCGCAGAAGAGTATGAGCATAAATAAGGATATGCGCTTCTCCACTTACGTTTTAATCTATTCTTAGAGTATGCTACTAGGATACGAAGTTGATTTAGCTATGTTGGGCAATAGTAAGGATTCTCTTGCACGAAATTCAGATATTTTACTAGAGATAAATAAGGAAATAGGCTTAGAAGTGAACGCTGAAATGATTACTAAAATGATCATATGCTCACGCAAAGAACACACATTGGGGACGTTAATTTAGAGATTACTGCAAACAACATAATCGTTTGACATAGTTAGTGAGTTTAAATATTTTGGAAAAATTTTAGATAGTAGTCCCGATATTAGATTGTTAATTAGTAAAAGAATATAGTTGGAGATATGAATGCTATTATTTGGTCAGTAAGTTGTTGACATCTCACCTTCTTTCAATGAATGTAAAACTCAGAATATACAAAACAATAATATTATCGGTTGTTCTCTATGTGTGGGAAACGTAATCTCTTACCTTACTCGATGAAAACAAATTTAGGATGCTGTAAAACAAGGTGCTTAGGAAAATACTTGGTCCAAAAAGGGATGAGGATAATGAGGAATGGAGTAGGTTACATAATGATGAGTTATACACCCTGTACTCATCACAATACATTATTAGGATAATTGAGTCTCGTGGATTACAGTAAGAAGGACATGCAGCAGGAATTGGTCATTCTAGAACGTTGTTCAGGGTATTTACTGGCAGACCCAATGGGAAGACCTAGGCAAAGATTGGGAGGATAGCATTACAAAAGAACTGAAAGAGATAGGGTGTATTGAGGTGGACTGGATAGAGCTAGCTCAAGATAGGGATAAGTGAACATTTTTTGTAAGTTTGGTAATGGACTTTCGAGTTCCAAATGCCATAGAATAAGTAAGTATGATAATTTATCACAAAAGATAATTAAATACATTTTGGAGTTTTTATAAAAAAATACAATTTATGCTGCATTAAAGAGAAACATTTAAATCAATGGTATAACTTGGTGATATTATTTTCGAAATTTTCAGTTCCTGTTGAAGTGTACACTTTACTTATCCTGAAAGGATAGTCTCACCATTATGGATTACACTATGGCATAAGTCCATAAGTTACATTATAGTTTAACCAGGCAAGATAAACATGCTATCGTTCCGGGTAAATGAAGGACATATATTGTTCTGTGGATGTTAATCATCCATTCAAAAAATAATAATGTTTGTTTTGGAAAATGTTTGCTCACATAAGTACAGAATATTGCGGTAAAAGGTTGATCATAGATTGGAAAAGGATGAACCCTTTGTATGGGGTAAGTTTTGTTGGGAAATAATATTTAAACATGCTAGTGGGAATGAACGTGCTTTTTGTCTTAGCTTGAATCCACTAACGACTTAGCTTTATTTTAGAAATATTTCACCAACGTCTAGTTAGCTATTTCAAAATCTAACCAAACTTGGGGAAAGAAGCATATCAACTGATGCATACTTGATTGTGTTGTGTCATCCTGAATTAAATTTGTGTTGCGTCTAGAATTCAGGGTTTCCGAAGTGTAAAATTAAATTCGCGTTTATTCATTACCTTAAAGAAAAGCTTTATTGCAAACAATGGACAGATAAATTAGATTTTTTATAAAAATTATGCTTTAGATTTTATATACACAAAACCAAAATAATACATAATATCTACGTATCATATAAAATAACTCTACAGACCAAATGAAGGTCGTGTGACCTAGTTTGTGTTGTCTTGTAATTATGTCTACCGAGGAAGTTGACTAAATTATGAACTAAGATTGAGTGGTCTTTATCCTGTGTTAATTTTAGAACTATTTTATCGGGTATTGATAATGATAGTACTATCAAATAACAGGTTAAAAATTGCATGGTGAGTACACTAATTAAAACAGAGATATAATTATTACGACCCTTCTAAAAGATCTTTTAAATTAGTGGTGACTTCTGGTGAAGAAAATATGGAAAATGTATATTTATTATTTTGTGTATTACAGTTTTCGGAAATAAGGTTTATTTAATCAAAATAAGGGAATCTTTATTCTACGACAGTGGTCTGAAAACTACGGCCCGCGGGCCAAACCCGGCCCACCGCCTCTTTTTGTACGGCCCGCAAGCTAAGAATGGATAGTATATATTCAAATTAAAATCCAGCAGCCATTTTTGAATTTTGATGGAAGCTCAGAAGTCATTTCCATATTTAAAAATCCATTTTACCGTTTAATTGAGGAGCCACCCTTCAATTGCAAGTGATTAATCTGCATTGTGATGACATGCTAAAAGGCAAATTTCAAGAAAAGAATCTAACAGAATTCTATAAATGTCTTCCAAGTAATGAATATAGTCAAGTAAGATCATATGTTCATGATTTTATCGCTGTGTTTGGCAGCATCTACCTGTGTGAAAAAAATTTTCAAAGATAAAATAGACAAAATCTCAATACAGGTCAACATTAACAGATGAACATTTGCAATCAATTTTGATTATAGGGAGTGCTGACCTTGAACCTAATTTGGTGAAATGTTCTCTCAAAAAACACAATTCCATTCTTCTCTTTAGTAGAGCTGTATTTCAAACAATTGTAGTCTATTTATTATTCTTCTTCTTATTATTATTATTATTACGTTTCATTTTGTTCAATAAATTGTGAAAACTTTTTTTCTTGTTATTTAGGTAGGCAGGCCTACCTACATACACATTCTAGAATCTATCTCTTGGCCTGCAGAGCCTAAAATATATACTATTTGGCCCTTTGAAAAAAAATGTTTGCTGACCCCTGTTCTACGAGAAGCTATTAGTAGAGAATTTTATATGGCAATAGATAAGTTTTTTAATTTATGTTTTATTCGAATAAGTTCCTTTACAAGGTTAGCTTACTATCAATTTTCTAGGTCTATGCTAGAAAGCCAGAAACAATTTTAGAGGTAAAATAGTAGTCAAAATGCTTATTGAAACCAAATATTCAGAGGAAGGGATAAACCTACCAATAAATGCCTCATCCTATTGTTACACCCCACTATAGCTTGGGATTGAATCTCTACTGTTTGTTTGAGCGATAAACTGAGGCCGCTCGTGTTCCAGCACAGAATGGAGAGCTCACAATTCATTCGAGAGATCCAGGGAGGAGGCTGACATCACCTCTTACGCAGTGAGGATTGGAGAGGGGGATGGGGGGGGGGGAATGTGTGGAAAATAAGTGGTGTCCTCCTTCTCAGTTGTATTTTGCATGTCTTATAAATAGGTGGATTTTTATATTTACAGTAGATTGTAAAACACATTTACTCTACGTGTATTTTGTGGAGGCCATACAAAGTAAACATGGGTAATCATTGTATATTGGTAATCTGATTTTATTAAATTCCAGCTATTTTTATTATTGTTATTTGGCTCTAGACTCCCTTTATGTTATGAGAGCTCATTCTAATGTTTTTGCCCAACAAGACTATTTAGGTTTTGATGCTTATTGCCTGATTTGGTCCCAGTATGGGAGATGTTTATTTTTCATGCTCTCTCCCTAATATATAATATCTCATGTCCGCAAGGGCTGTTATTATTTTATCGTAAATATTTTATAATATATCAGGTAAAAAAAGAGTGGCGTGGGTATTTTTTTCAAGTTTGTTATTTTTTTTATATACATGGGTTTTTTTAAGTTTGAATAGTAGAATATCTTATAAAAACAATTATAAGATAAAAAGTTATATACTTATCCGATTGGTTTTGAGATGCTGAAAAAATTACTTAATTTATTTTTGATTTATTGGATGTATTCAAGGTCATCTTACGGTCAACAATTGTTTTTCAAATGAGAGACTGTATTTTTAATTGCAGAATCGTAATCTTTGAGGGAAAACAATCAACTCTTAAATTAAACACTTTTGTAACGTTATTTGCCACCCTACCATATATTTACTTATATTTTTATAATTTTTGAAAAAGTTTTCCAATCTAATCTCATTTTAAATTATGTACTTCCAAGTTCGGCTGCAGCTTATTGCGCTGTGTTGCCGGCGTGACAAATAATACATTTACATCCATTCAAAAAAATAAAAGGACGGAAAGAAGAACGTCTAGCACTGTTTTAAATAGTTTAAATAAGGAATTTTGACAAAAGGAAGACCACATACCTTTTATTAACTATATTAATGATACTTTTAAGAAGTTTGTTGATTCTTCTATTCATTTTTAATGTCGGCCATGATTTATTTCAAGGCATGCGCACTGCGCGGATTTGGTAAAACAAGTGATTGGCGAGTTTCGCGATTGTAAAAGGTGAAAAAAAAAAAACTGATATAAATACCTGAAGTTAGCACACATTTCAATTTTGACAGATAGAAATAAACATTTTAATTCTTTAAAAAAAAAACTGTTCATACTCATTGACATATATTTCAATATTTATAATAAATTTGCATTTTATTTTATTTCATATCTAGTCCNATGTATTTTTTTTTTTTTTTTTGTTTTAACATGAAGTAAAATCTGTGTGGCTCCTAACTAAATTTAATTTTAAAGTGGAACAATGGCTTTAAAGTTAAGTGCAATTACAAAAATGGAAAGTTAAGTGTCTGGGTACTTACTAGAGACTGTTTATTTCTTCACATTGCGGAAGAGTTGGAATTAAAAAAAGAAAACAAATTTCATAAATTCGTGTTGTTTCAACATGGACGAATTCATTGGTGAAATTCAGCCAAATCTTAAATTTTAAATATATATTTTTTTCTCTCTTTTTATCAAACAACCAGGATTTATGCAAAAAATTCGGAAAAGACTAAATATATTCAAACTATCTATTCCAGAGAATTTATTAATATTATATTTTATGTAAAAATATTAATTCTATTTATTTATTTTTCTCTTTACTCAACAATACTTTTTTTTTTAGTCTTACTCAAAACTATATATAGAGTACTATATAAGTTTAGAATATATATTTTTTCTTTCACTCTAGTATTATATATTCTAAAACTCCAAAATTTAACCATGTTCGGAGATTGCTATTTTAATTGATTAATTTTGTTTAAGAATGTATGTAATACCATATATTTTATTTTTTATTTTGTCAGATTATCTTTATATTTATTCGGAATTCCATAGGTAGGATTGGGATGGGGTGGATGGGAAACAATAATAATTGTAATAACCAACAAAAGTTTCAATTATTGTATTTTTTTGTAATCTAGATTAGTACATTTGGTTTTAATGATCCATTTTATTTCAATTATTCATGTTTTATTTTAAGTATTCTTTCAACTCTTGTAGAGACTTACAGCACACCATTCTTGTAGGTAAGGTAGTGTCATTAACATTAACAGTGTAATATCCAGAAAACGTTCCCGAGCACACCCAGTGGTTTCGAGTATTAAGGGTCATCGTGCCTCTGTCCAAGTTTGCCGAGCTAAATGTATTTTTTTATTATTATTATTTTTTCCTAGATCCTAGGAGTGACGCCCAATTAATACATAATTTTATTAATCCCGACGTTACCTTTAGCTATGTAAAAAGGATTTGGAAGACACAAACTTGTATTTTTACTAGACTTTCTTACCCTGAGGCCTATTTTTGATGATATTTAATGAAGTAAAGACATGCATATGATGTTTCTTGAACCGTCGTA
The DNA here is from genome assembly GCA_902151455.1 of Timema bartmani. NCBI lineage: Eukaryota > Metazoa > Arthropoda > Insecta > Phasmatodea > Timematidae > Timema > Timema bartmani. Next base: position 32,660 of record CABFWB010001140.1, on the reverse strand, counting down.
ATTTCAATTCATTACCCACTGAAATCTTTAGAGTAAACAAATACAAGCAAAACATTCTGACAAACCATAAACAAACGTTCGTTCTTGAGATGGGTCAAATCTTATATTTCTCGAATCCCAATCTCGAATACAAATTCGAATCCTTGAATCTTCAAAAGTACATATTTAGTTAGTCAAAAAATTGAAAAGTATATTTTAAAAAAGCAAACAAATTGGCACAAATAAAATAATAACCCGTTAGCAAAATGTATTACGTTTGATTTTCAGAACTTAATGCCAACTATAAAGGAAACTTCATATTTACAGTAGTGTCTTTATTTCATATTCACTTAGTTAGCCTATTAGGAAATAATTTTAAACAATGTTTAATCAATTAATACTTTACTTACAAGTGAAATTAATTGGCCTACAATGACACAATAGGTTATAGCCTGTATAAATATAGAATAGATAGATATTTACTTATTTTAATTCTGTGGTCAGTCAAGATTCATCCAAAGATAAGCGGACCTGTTTATAGTGTCTGTGTAGCCTAGTAGTGGGTTCATATACTAATTGTAGAAATTGAAAATATTTTGTGTAGAACATTAACATGGCAAATAAAGCATTTTTTTAAGAAGGTTTGGTATCACTGAATATTCCTATTCTGTTTATTTGTCTTTTCTAATAAGTTTCCAGAACAAAGAAGGCATTAAACAATGAAATATTTTTCTTTAACGATTTTTTAAAATATGATTTTGTTCTTTTAATTTTTACATAAAAAAAACCAAATTGTGATTTTTTTCTAATTAAATGAATCTAATTCAATTCCTGAAAAATAGTTTTATGTTTAATCTAAGACATTTATATTTGGATTCAAGAGTTTTATTTGCGAGATTCACAAATCTCGAATTTCTTGATTTCCATAGGATTTGAGGAACCGAAGATTCGAGTGTCCCATCTCTAGTTCATTCATAAAGATCGAAATGTTAAACTCTTCTACCTCTTATGATTATGTTGTCGTATTTGTTAGCAAACTATAGATTCTAGTATGCAATAAAATGAAACAAAAACTGTCCAAAAAGGTGACACTTATTTCTTTAACTCAATTTTTATCTTCAAAAATAGGCCTCGGGTAAAAATGTGTTTAGGTAGAACCTTGCTCTTTTTTTCATAGTATAAGATTTTGCAATAAAAAAATATAGGGTCTTATTTGGAAAACAATATATGACCTTGAGATGACCTTGAGGACGTCCACTAAATCAAAAATAAATTATGTCATTTTATCAGCATCTCAAAACCAAGCAACTATATATACAATATTTTTTTCTTTAAATGCGTTTTATAAGATAGTTCGTTGTGCCAACACACAAAAAAAAAACATTTGATAAACTAAACTCATCTTAAGCTATTAGTAAGTTTAGTTCACCTTATTTAAAACTATCGGGATCAAAGAGTTCAATAAATATTGTTAATAAATAATACTAGTCAAGTCATAGATAAGTAAATCATTAAATCATAACTTTGTAACATCATAATATCGTTAATTATCAGGGATAGCCTTAGTGACTTACTACCTGACGATACAGCCTCACTCCAGTAATTTCCCTTTGATCTACTCGTTTTGATACACATTACCCGTTATTTTAGCCTGGTGGTTTATTTAACATGAGATATTATCATATTTTAACATATTATTACAAACTACATATAGATAGATACAAGTAGTGAAATGTAAGATTATAGCCCTAAACACTGGCTAGTGACTACTCTCCTTCTGAAGACTGTTCCCTACACCGCTTATTATTTGTTACATTGCCTGACCATTATACTTTAGATCAGCGGTTCCCAACCTTTTTTTGCTTGCGTATCCCTTGGAAGCACATTTTCATTAATTTCCCTGCAATATATTTAATTAATTAGTTTATTTGTTATTAATAATAATAAAAACAATGTAATGCTTGAAATTAAAATAATTTTATCGAGGTCAAATATATACAAAAACCCGCACCGTCCCTTGCTATATCATTGAGTTAATTTAATAAATTTCACTGATTTTTTTTCTTACACTGCCGGCATAAGTAGCTCTTTCCGCCACTAAACCAATATGTTCACTTACTCCCAAATGTCCTGGCACGTACCCCGGAGGATACGCATACCCCACGTTGGCAACCACTGCTCTAAATAGACTCACACTCATCTGCCCCTTTCATTCTCACCAATACTACCCTTCAATCTTTGATTTCCATATTGTAGACCCTACTATTTACCGACACCTCCACATGCTACATGTATGTACCTCCATCGCAACACTAGCTGAAGCAATGTACCGCATCCCTTGAGAAACCCACTTAACAAACTCCTATTTAACAAGAATTATATAAACTCGGAGTTTGCAGAAGTATTGAGCTCGGTATCCCTGTTGAACCAGTTCTTATAACAAACCTTTCCCTCCCAGAGAGAATCATAACGACTATCTATCAGAATTAGTAAGCAAGCTTGTTGCAGGAAATGAAGAAATTTCACTACATTCAGGCAAGCAAGGAAATATGTTTGGAATTAAATTCTAAGAAGATTAAGACGTATATGATCAAGAAAATAACCCAGATTAGTAATGATAACTTAAAACTTACTCTAAAGTCCAAACATAATTTTTTTTTGCTAAGGTTAGTTAGTTCTAGTATCGAGGAACAATTTTAAGTAGTATTGACTAATAAGAGAGTTGAAATTAAGAAAATCGTATAGTCTGAAAATGCATGCCTTCACTCGATAGATAAGTTATTAACATTTGGCTTGTTGTTAAGAATGGTACAACTTAGAATATAGGCCAACAAAAATTGGTTCCCCGGATGCTCTTTATAGTTGTTAAACATAGAATATTAAAATCTTTTAATGATAATAAATATAGTGTTTAGGAAAACAAAGTTTTTAGGACAATATTTGGTTTAAAAAAGGGATAAAGATAATAGAAAAAAATAGTTAAATACCTTAATTCATCACCAGACCTATACCTAAACTTAGAAGGGCGGATGACATTAGATTATACCTGAAAGAAATAGGGCATAATATGTTGGACTGACTAGAACTAGCTCATGAAAGGAATAGGTGACGTACCTTTGTAAGTGCACCAATGAACATTCAAGCTACTAATATGAGCGAGTAAGTAAGTAAGGAACTAACGGAAGACTACACCATTTTGGTCTGAACGTTCCATTCTTCTTCAATGGTGTTCTGAATACCAAGAAATGACAAGGATGTATTAAAACCATTGTAAATTTATAATATTCAACTTATTGACTGACCCTAAACTGTATTGTTTTGTAAAGATGTTCAGTGACAGTTTACCGAAATTATTGTTAGCTTATATTAGGTCCCTTTAACAATTTTCAATCTATCATAGCTTAATAGTGCTATGCAGCCAACTATTTTAGATTTGTCACCATAAGGATTGAACTATATAAAAACGTAAAAGGTTTTTTTTTGTTACGTTGAGTCGTAGTACCCATCTGAGCATGCATATATTTACACCTACAAGATATTTATAGGGAAGCTAGAATTTTAAATAAAGCAGAGTATAAGAAGATTTGGGAAGAAGTACCCCCAGTACAAATGGTCAAGATTTGAAGGGTGACAACCCATTTATATCCCCTGTGATTGGTTTACTGAACTGAATGAAGGTGATGTCTTAGCCAATGGGTCCACCGATATGGGTATTTGGATCAATATTAACACTACACTTTAATACAAGGGTTTAAAAATATATTATACAGGACTAGCTCTTGCACCAGAAAAAATACAAGCTGGGAGTTCTCATTTAATATTTTACACTAATATTATTAACATTATATCGACAGTTCTTTTATAACCACGTCTTACTACCGGTGCAGCTTATACGCATACACAATAATTATTATAAAGGTGTGGGGAAGGACATTTTTAGAGATAGTCAACACACATTTGCGTGGAAGGAGAGAGGGAAATCATCTTTACAAAAGCACCTTCAATAGACACGACTGATATTTAAATCCCAATCTCCCGTCATCAGCAGGCCAGTAAGCCACTGAAGTGGATACATACTATATATAGACGCTAAGAGGCTAGGGATGATGAGGCTAAAAAAATATGAAATGTACCAGAATATGCTTTGAGGGTGAGAGGGAAATCATTTAGGAAAATAATACTCTTAATACACCTGACCGGGTTTCAACACAGACTAACCTGTTACCAACAAACAAGGCTTTGTACTTAAATATATCAGTATGCTTGGAGAGCTATATGGATGCATAGTACATGGACATGGAGTTAAAATGTGCAAGTTAGTATGAAAGTAAACAACAAATGGAAAACATCAGCTGTTCTGGCTGCGCCTATAGAAAATGTCATTTATTCAGAATTGAAAAAAGAAATTCCAATACTAATAATTACAAATACTATTTTATATTGGAAAAAAGTATATAAAAATTATATTAAAATTCCTTACGGACCCTGAGATAGCTATGACAAAGCCTAAGGGCTCCATAGAAACAATTTAGAAAACGCTGCTTTAACACATAAGATAAGTTTAGACCTTTTCCCCCCCAAACCTTAGGAAATTCCGAATCCTATCACACTTGATGTGTCACCAAGAAAAAACTAAATTTTCGTAACTTCTAAGACTCGAATCAAAGACTATCGGAAGTTGTTGGTCATCACCTGAAGCCCAACACCTGAACGATCTTGACAAAATTCTAGGGTTAGGCTAACAGCTATTTACTAAATATGCATGTATAACCTATTGAATTATAAATTACATTTTAAAATACGACTTAAATTAGTATTGGTTTAAAGGATTATATTAGATGTTCTTTACCTGATGCTATTTTAATTATTCTTACCTTAAAATATTCCAATTTGTGAAAATATCATGAGTAGTGTGTCACAAGATCATCTTACCTGAAAACAAAATTAAAAAATAAATTTTAATAAGTATAGTTTAGCATTTAAAAAATTATTCTAAAAACATTTTAAAGTAAGGAGCGTTAATTTAATGTATGATAATCATAGGGTATAACTTATAATAAATCGTTAAGTTTGAAAAAGGAAGGATTGGAATAGGTTTGAAAATAGATGTATATATAATGGGAAGACTACAAAACCACATCTAAAACGACATGAAAAGTATGAAAATTATTATTACAGATATGATGTAATAAGTTGTTAAAACATTGATTAAATTGTTGGTGAAAATGTATGAATAAATCAAACTTAATAGTGTTATAGCAAATAAATGAAGAATTTCATGTCTAAATTAATTTTATTGGCTCATATAAGATAATCCATACTAAACAATTGAAATTGTCAAATAATAAGTAATATTAATGATAGTAAAACAAATGAAATATTTTATAAAAACAAGTACTAACAAAGACAACCATAAACTTTGAAATAAAGTTTGGTCAAATAAACCTTATAATAATTACTTTAAATATAAAATACGTCAAAGATGACTAGTTTGACAAACTTTTATAAGAGATAAGTTAATAATTTTCTGGAGAATATTTAGAAAACATTAACATATATTATATAATATAAAAATCCAAAGTTTTATCTTTTGATGATACATTCCCTTGCCCCTTTGGTTCTTGTGGTTTATAGACCAACTAGTTGAATTATTTTGATCCATTTCTGAAACAAATGTGCCATCCTCAGGAAAGGACCAAATAACAGAACATCTGTGCATTATTTTGGTTTGATTAATATTACGTTATTCAAAAAGAGAATATTATGTATTTGTGATGCTAGTTCGGTGTCAAAGTAATTGAAAAAAGAGCTTGACTCTAATCCTGGAAAATATGAGATAATTCCCGATTGGGTACACCGGGTGTACTAGTATTGATTTTATAGATACCTAGTTTTCCAGTCTCTATCCAGCGTAATAATAGTGCATAGTGCACTTGTTTATATTAAAATATGTGCAAACTTTTTAGTCTGTAGATAATCTTGGTAGAAAATATAACGTATCGCACTTTACAGATTTATTTATAATATACTACTATTTAATGAACTGAAGCATTTAATAAATAATTTGTGGACTAACTTGTATTTTAAAAGGATTAAAAATAGGTTTAGATAGAATATCTATAACATTTAGCAAAATACAATTTCAAATAATAATTATAAAATGAACTTTTTGGAGCAAAAATTTAGATGAAACAGGACTATGTTAAAACCAAGTTCTGCAGGTAGAATTAGGGGTCTTATCATTACATTTTTTAAGAAGATATTGTTGTACGGTGCTTGATATAATATTATATTCTCCTTATTATTTTCTCATTTAAATTTGTATTATCATAGGTAGCATTCGTCTGGAACGTTACTCATAAGGGCTATATTGAACAACACTGAATGACTGTATTGTAACCAAAATATTGTGTAGTTACATTCACCAAGTAGAATAATGTATAGCTTTGTATATATTTTTATACAAAAAGAAAAAAAAGGCCGCCTATATAAGACAATAAGACAAACCCGATATCTTTTACCAAGTATTTGCAGCCTTTTATTCAGAAAATGGTGTTGATATTACAAAAATTGTGTTAGTATTGGGATCTAAATCTAGTGTCAAAATAATTTTTATGATTGTTGACAAATGAGTATCTGTAAGCCAATATCTCTCTGGTCTTGGTTAATTTTCATGTGAGGGATCAACTGTTAACATACCCATGTGCTGCAAAATCTGCCATATTTGGTAGACAAATTCAAAAATTTTTGGGAATTGGTTCACAAACACTACATGCCAGCTTTCTCCAAATTATGCCAAATTACGAAATATAACGTTCTAACAAGTTGTATTTTTACGGCGTTTATAGATATAATAGGGTTGCATTGCATGGTGGTTCATCATACGGCTCACGGGCCGCAGACAATAATGGACAAAGCCACATAAGCCCCAAAAATTTGACATTTCTGCTCTTTGCAAACATTTATCTATATTCTTGACAAGCCCCAAGGACCAAACCCAGACCCAAATCCAAGCATTCAACCTCCCTGCCAGTGATTTAAGTGAGAAAGAATATCGAGATGTTCTGTTTCAAATGTCTTGCTTGCTCTAAAACCACGTCTGACGTTGGTCTGATGACATGCACTTCGCACAGAACTTGCTCGCTGTTGACGTAATTTCATCTCTAATCTGGCGTTTGGCAACTTAACATTCTAGACCTTATCTCAACTCTTACGACACAACACGGGTAAACTTATAAAATTCTTCTTGGACTATAAAAAAAGTATCGTTCATACATATTTAATATTTTTAGATCAACCACTCACATAATTCAGAAAAATTAATAGCCCCCATTGGTAGGCATGAAAAAAAAACATTAGTCTCCTCTAGTCTTACTATCTGTGACAGAAAGATCGGGGTTTGAATTTGGGCCAGTTAAACGAAGGTGTTTATTACTAAATATGTTATCTCTGACTACGCAAGTGAGAGTAAACTTCCATATAAAATACATCCGCCTCGTTATTAACCCTTTTGTGAGTATATCTTGTATGGATGTTATGTAAAATACCAAATTAAAAATTAATAAGCCCTGATTTAGATATGAATGCCAAGTTATGAGTATATATTTTAGCATTTCAAGAAAAGTTCACAATTCAATTGAAATTTTAATTGAAATTTTAGCTGCAGTTAAATATTCAAAGCATTAAACTTATCTGATAGCTAGATCTACTTTTACGTGTTCATACTCCTAGCTATGTGTTCTTCGGTCACGCTTGACAAATATTCTCAATATCTATAACACTGATAATATAGTAAAAGATTATCAATGTTGACAGCATTTTTTAAAATGATATAGTGTAAAGTCCTAGCACTATTCAGCAACATAATTTGTTTACAGAATTAAAAACTGTGATATGACTATCATATGATTGTGTCACTGATAAGTATAATCTAAATGATTTATCTCACTTGCAAGAGATATAAAAGCCAATCACATCCTAAGCTTAAGAGAGGATATGTGATATTAAAAGTATTACTAAATCTTGCGAGTTGCATGTGTAGAGCATAATTTATACTTTGTAAAAAAATAAATTTATTGTAATAAGTAAAAACGTACTCCAACATAAATTATTTATATCTCATTAAAAAAAAAATCCGTACCCAATTTTTGGAGTAAAGTTTGAACACTTAGACAAGGGAAAACTATCGGCAATGAACAGGGAAAAATATTTTCTCTGGTGATTTCCTATTTCCAATCACATTCTTTATTTGGTTTTTTTAATATTTCAGAAGCGAAAAAAAGTATTTCGATGAAAGCCCGATTGGATATTCAACTATTTTTTTCCCTGATAACATTGTTATTTGGAACTTTTAGGACTCTGGTAAATTGATTCCTATGACTTTATCTGCTTCATTGGTATTTATTTTCTTTGTAGCTGTCCCCTATTTAGTTTTTTTTTTTAAATTAGGAATTCAAAGGAATAAAGTTTTATTGTGTATGAATATTTCATTGAAAATAAATTATTTTATGAGTATAAAAAACATACAGTGCCTGTGAAAAGAAAACAACTGTATTTATAGTAGAAACGATTTATTTATCACAAACATAAAGTTTTACTAGACCACATTTAAAATATATCAGCATTTTGTTATATAATCCATTCATTCGTTAAAGATTTAAGAATGCATCACAAAGTTTGTTTGCGTTATCATAAATCTTATTCACAAATTTATTGGAGAAAAAAAGACAGCATTTATTTTTCGATTTTTGACTAAAAAAAATATATTAGAGTCAAGTTCTGCGGTGTTCTTATGACTCAGGATTAATAGGATAAAAGAAAGGAGCTGATCGTGGGGACAACGCAACGTTTCGGGAAAGAATATCGAGGGCCGTCCGTCATAACCGGGTGGCGCCAATGCTATTAGCACTGAGTGCTGGCCGTCTGAACTGATCCTCTGCCAGAAAGGGAGGTCAGGTCAGGCGCACCAACCTTTCCTACTGAAAATGTTTGAAATGCCGACTATTTCATTAACCCTCGATTGTATACCAAAAGACCATAGGGGTTGGGTGATCTTACATTTCAGGGACTGGTGCTAGAGATATAACATGAGGACTGGCTCTGTTGCAATTATGCAAACTGCTATAATGTTCTGGATGAAAATCAAAAACACATACTTTAATACACAATATTCTTATTGAAGAAATATTATTGAGTTAAATATTTTAATGATAAAAATTGTATTTTTCTATGTTTTACTAATAAATGACAATTAAAATTACAATAATGTTAAACTTTTACAAAAACATAGCTTTAAAAGACTTTTCTTCTTTGAGTTCCTTAATTTAATTAGTATTTTTAAGCACATTAGCAACCAAACGTGAATAGCAACTACAGCAAATTAAGCAACGCGATATAGCTTTCAGACACGTGATAGAGCTTGCATTACCTATGCAATGTAAGCATACGGGGGCAATGAGCCAGGCGTATGACATCATGACTGGTGCAGTTGTGTATTCACAACATTCCTGCATGGCACCAGTTAAAACTTCCGTATATCAGAAAATTAGCATTTAAAAAAAATGTTTGGTGACATCATACTACGAAGCAGAAACTAATTGAGGAATATTTTGAGGGAATCCAACCTAATTACCCTTAATTTTCAAAAAAAGATAAACAAAATTACAGTTGTTGTGAAAATGCAAACAACGTTAGTCCCCAGAGGTTAGGATACTAAGAATAAGAAAATATAATGAAAAAAATACTGAATAATTCTAATGTTGAAATATTTACACATAAAAAAGTGGAGGAATATATACTATTAAACAAAGATAGTGTTACTGTAATAATGTATACAGTTTTCAGGGTATCATATTCATTATTCAAGAAGAAATCAATTTAATTATAAGTTAAAATATATAGTAAGAATAATAAGTATGAAAAGTATCCACAAAGAGAAAACAATGAAACCATGTTGATAGAAGATGTCTCGCTAGATAAGTAGAAATGGCGAAGGAACTAACCTCAAGTATAGAATATGAACGAAGAGTTGAAAGTATGGTAGAAAATTGAATCGTAAAGAAAATATTAGCCATTCCAATGTAAAGTAGGTTCTCCGAAAACTCCTAGTACTTGATACTATTGTGTGATGTACAGGTATGTTGGTAGCACTGAATATTGATAGCAGCGCTCTTGGCGGAGGATGCAGGAAAACAACATTTTGCGTAGAAGGTTAGCACAAGCAAAATGTTCTCACGGTGGAAAAAAAAAGTTAGATAAGAGGAATTTTCTAAATGTTTCAAGAAATTAAGAAGTGAAAATGTTATAAGGACACAACTTTTATTTTATATGACTTAGAAATGGTAACGCTATTATTTTATTTTGATTATAGTATAAAGTATTATTAATAGTCATTTTATGGATAGTTATAGTTTTTTATAGTTCGTAATCAACACACTATATGTTAGGATATAATGGATATGAATGTGGAAGAATATATTATTGTTCTATATAGTCCATAGTAAAACACTACTTGTTTGGAGCTAATCAATATGGATGTTTAAATGTATATGATTGCTCTATAATTCGTTGTTAAAACACTTATTTTAAATATATTGTATGAATCAAGTTGGGATTTAGTTATGTATTTGAAATAAACTAGTCATAAATTACTCAGTTACATCAATAGCTAAACAATATATTTTTATAGAAAAATAAACCATAATTCGTAACCAAAACATTATTTTCTTTCATTATATTATATAATATATAAATACAAGTAGTGTTTTGGTTACAATACAATATAACTTTATATGATATCAAAAATAATTAGTGCTTTGGTTAATAAATATAGATTATTTTTACTAAAAAAGATATTGTTTGGTTGTCATTGTTTTGTATACAATACAATATAATTTTACATGATATAAAAAATAAGTAGTGCTTTGGTTAAAAAATGTAGATTATATTTACTAAAAAATATATTGTTTGGTTATTATTGTGGCTGGATATTTTATAAAAAAATTTTAAACAGGTCTTACTACACGTTCTGATTCCATGATTATGTAATAAATACGTTAGTACTTTTAGGGATTGAGAAGACTAGATTTAGAATAAGTGTACACGAATTTTCGTGGAGAGAACGTGGAAATCTATTTGGGAAAAACAATCCCAGTATACCCGACTGAGATTCAAACCTTGATCTCCCCATCATCGGAAGTCTAGTCAATAATAAATGTAGTGCATTAGACCATGTGGTATCCGTAGTGGGCTATAAAGATTGATTACTAATATTCAAATATTTTAACACATTAGTTCAGTAGGTAACATGTCTGTTTACTGAACTAAGAGTCCAGGGTTCGATTCCTGGCATGGAAGAAAAAGGTATAATTGGTGAAATGTGCTTTCACCTTTCACAGAAATGAATTAGTAGCTGGAGGCTGGATGTAGTGTCAGTTTTAGATTTAAGTTAGTTAATATCCGTTTAGTGATAAAATCAGTTGGTTCAGAAAGTGCACGTTAAATACCTCAAATAAGTTAAATTTAAATATTTAATTTCATTTTATTGAAGACTTTTTGATAAAGTAGTATAATAATAACTTATCTCCTAGGTATAGATTTAATTTTTATCTCTTTTAAAGTATTGATGCTCTTGATTCATGAATTAGCATACTCACAAGATAAGTATATACATATGTAATATACTATTTTTAGCTGCAAAATAAGATGTAAAGAATGATATAATGGCAGATGTAGAGGAGCTAAGTCATATTAGTAAAAGTTGAGTTGGTGTAAGGTAAATTAAAATGTTTTAACTAAGCTCAGTTCGAATAAGTTAAACTAATACAACGTGCCAATGTTTCAATGTTATCCTTTGATAAAGTTGGACCATATAAGGCTTAAATAAATTTTTTTAAATAAAGTCCTTTGATTATTAATACTCTACATTAATATTAAATCAACTGGAAGAGTCCAATCTTATTAAGTGTTTTTGAAAGGGTCTATTTTAGTAACAAGTTTGGTTTACAATATTTTAACAATAATAGAGAACCTACACAAGCAAAATGTTAAAAAGAATTCAACTCTTTTCGCTTATATTAGTCTATTTTATTGAATTAAAAATATCATAATCAATACAAAACCTTATTTATCCAAACTATTATATTTATTAATGGGATTAAACCTAGTAATTTTTAATAATTTCCTAATAAGCTCACACATTTCATATTCACTGCATAAAATATAAATACTACCTATATGCGTGTTTATATTATATGACAAGTGTATCTTTATAGCGATGGTTGCAGACTATTGTACTAAAATGTATTCTGAACTTCTTATTGGGAACATATCTATATAATAAGCCCTCAATCGACTTTCTAGTTAAAAGTTTACTCGACAAAGGCTATCAAATCTACGTCGATGTTTAGTTTTCGGTGTTTAACTTTAATCAAAACGTATATTCCTTCCCCCNTATTTAGCTTTCGGTGTTTAATTTGAGTCAAAACTTATGTTTTCCCCTTTCACGTCACGATGAAAACTTTAAAACGACCTCTCTTACAGCTCTTTATCTATTCGTTTCACCAAACCATTCAAATAATAATTGAACTGTTATTATATTTAGCCAAAGAGATGTATTTTATTTAACAATATACAACTATACACAAATCATGGTCTCCATGGTGATGTAAACAAAGAATGATTGTACAGATGAGCCACTGCCCATACAGAGGGAAAAGATGGAAAACTTGCTAGAAAAATTGATTTATAGCTTTAGGCTATAATTTTTGCCTTCATCCAGAGCCCCTTAGCTTTAAAATAATTATTCGTTGGTCAAAACCAGTTTAACGGTTTTTATAGTAATTTCATTCACCGGGAATTGATGTAGCAAATTATATATATATAGAGAGAGCTAAAGAGAGAGATAGAGAGCTAAAGAGAGAGAAAGAAAGTGAAAAATTGAGAGAATGAGAAATTGAGTTTATGAGTGTGTGATTGTGTGTGTGTGAATGTGAAATTTTTAAATTCCAGGTATAGAATCGATTCCAGCAGAATTAATAAAGGAAGGTGGTGAAAAATTGGTAATCTATAAACTGGTATGTTTCATAGTTAACAATGATGTGTTACCACAATAATGGAAGGAAAGTATATGACCCATTTTCAAAACAGGAGATAAAACAGAGTGTACTATCTCTAGTGTTATCTCACTACTACCAACACGCTACACAATTTTATTTAATGAGGCTACTGACGAGTGTAGGAGGTTACATACAGATGGGATACATACCCTGCACTCATTACAATACATAGTTAGCATAATCAAATCTAACAGATTATGGTGGGCAGGACAGGAAGCGCGTATGGGAGATTCTTGAACCGTGTTTAGGATACAGACTGGCAAACCCAGTAGGAAAAGACGAGTGGGAAGACCTAGATGCAGATGGGAGGATAACATTAGAATGAATTTGAAAGAGATAAGGTGTAACGAGTTGATCTGGATAGAACTAGCTCAAGATATGTAGAGTGTGTAATGAGATGGATTGGATAGAACTGGCCCGAGATAGGTATTGGGTGAAATGAGGTGGACTGGATAGAACTAGCTCAAGATAGGGAAAGGGTGTAATTAGGTGGACTGCTTAGAACCAACTGTGTAATGAGGTGGACTGGATAGAACTAGCTCGAGGGCGAGCTGAATAGCACCACAAATAAAAAGTCTGATTTGTATCAATTTTCATTATATCCATAAAATCCTGAATTGTATTCCTTAGAATAGTCTCCATTTATATATTTTCTTAAGCCAGCACCACAAATAAAAAGTATGATTTGTATCCACTATAATTATTTGCACTATATCTACAAAATCCTGAATTGTATCCATTGTGATTTGTACCTATTTAATTGCGGTGCCACGTGTCTGATAAATGGTAGCGGTAGAAACCACTTAACTCACTAGATGTCTACTAGAGAGCAGCACTATCACTATATTAATATATATATATATATTTTTTTTAATTATTGTTTTTTCTTTTAAAAGAATAATAAAACGGTACCTTACAAATGAGTGATTTTTAAGAATAATTATAACTTATTTTAAAATTGGTATATGGAGAAGCCTTCCATAAAATAAATTAGTTTAAGGGTAACTTACGGAAGGCATTCTAAGGATCATCGCAATTTCCATGTGTAAGTGTAATATTTTAGACTCTCAATTCATAATCATCAAGATTTCTCTAAATTCTACCTTACTAGTCCTTATCTCAACAGTATAAGAATGCGAGGAGTAGAAGCACGTGGGGCACCAATAATAATAATAATAATATGATCTAATAATAGTTTCGAATAATACTATGAATACTACAGTTTCCTCTTAAATGCGTGGAAAATTACAACTGTTGTTATCATTGAAATTTCCCGCACTGTTGTTTTTAATTTTTATTTAAACTCCCTAGTACAGTAGTTCTTCCTGTTATCTTTAAGGTCAGAGAGAGAAACACCAGAATCCTTCGAGACAATAATCAGAGAGGGAGAGAGTGTGTGTGAAGGAATGTGGGAAGGAATGGCTCTTGGAAGAAAGTCGGACAAAGCTAAAAGAGTGGGAGGGAGACAAAGGAGATTGAGAGAATAGATATATAAAGGAGAATGATAAGGTTATAGAATCAAGGGGAATAACTGAGGGATATAAACAACTGGGATATAGAACGATAGTAGATAGAGAGATGTGTGGATAATTTATTGAAATACAGAGATAAAAGATATAAGAAGAAAGGAAGAAACGTATGAAGATGCAAACATAATATAAATATAAAGTGAAATATGAATAAGAATGCGTAGAGAGAGACATCAAGACACAGATAAAGGCAGAGAGAGTAAGATATACTGTTTGTACAAGAGAGACAAAGGCAAGGACAGGCGCAGTGGACCATGCCGTGAGGGTTCCTATTGAGACAATGAGACATGAAGGAATCAGAGCAACAACTGCCGTAGTAGATATTTTTGAGACTTTGCATGACAGTCATTGGTTGGGTAGATAAGAAACGGCAAGTATTAGGTCCTAGTTTTAGGATTCATTATAATAAAGAAGAATATTCCTGAAGCGTTCGAATTAAAGTTGATGAAAACAGGTTTTTAAATCAATGTATATGTGGTGGGAAGAGAAGGGTTTTGTTATAGATGTAGGATTGTCCATTGTTGCACTAAGGTCATCATTTTGATCTCCTTCATCTACTGCGATCCCGTCGACTCAAGTTTCATCTCAAACAAAGACTTTGGAGGTGGCAGAAGGACAAACTAATCTACATCGTGAGTAAAGGGGTGAGTTGATTTCCCTACCTCCTACAGTCCTGCTCGTTGGCTGTGAGACAACGTGTATACTTACAGATGAGATCTTTCTCTGTCTGACGTACCGTCTTCAAAGTGTCTAGATTTGCTCCCAGACTGATTAAGCTCCCCAGACACGGGAACGGATTACCTGGTATTTGTTTCTAGCCCAAAGTACAAATTGACTCTATGTTTGATCACGGAAGAAGACAGAAGTGTTCAATGACTAACGAAACTGCCCGAGTCTGTCGAAGAATTTTATTAAGATTCGTTAAACAATATAAGTTAAATGACTCTTTGTAAGGAATGATTAGATCGTAAATCATATTTATGAATTAATATAAATAACAGATCTAGTGATACTATTTATGAACATCAATGGAAATATTAGTTACTAAAACAATTATTGTTGCTGCATAATAAATAAATATTTATAGCAGAGGATAGTACAAATTCAAGATCTATTATGAGACAAACATGGAAAAATGTGTGTTTGTGATTTATAAAGACAATATGAAATACCGTATATGCTTACAGTACTAAAAATAGTTTGCATTTGTTTTCGCAGCAATTCAAAACAGGTAGTAAGAAATCGATAATTTTCATAGATATCACTATGGGCGTAATTTTACCCTTCTATTTGAATCAATATATTATTTACACATATATACGTACTATTAATATTCAATAAATATTATTTAGTAGGCCTACTATTGAAAGCTTATGTTTGTTTCCTCATAATGTTCAATATTAAAAGAAATCAGGCCAAATTCAAATTATATTATATTAGACAATTGGTTAATAGATTGTTAGATATATATTTGTATTACATAACTACAATTTTGGAACTAACTTATATATTTAAGGAAAAGTTGGTAGTTTGACAATATGATAATATTCTTTATGGTGATCATAAAAAAATTAATAAATGTATTAGTAATTAAAAGTTTACATTATAAACGTATGATTATATATGGTTTATAAAATATAGTTTTAGAGCCTAATTGGTAAATTTTATCATTATTAATATTATACCATAGGTTTGACGGTTAATTCTGCTGAAAATGATCTAGTATATGTGATTAGTTTGTATGTTCATTCTATCTTCACTAGATGCTTCCATTTCTGATGCTAGGATTTGGAACATAGTGGTAAATATCACTGCTATAGCCTGGTTTATAAGTTATAGGCCGATGCTCATATTACCATGCACCTAGAATATTATTATCAATATACTAATATTAAAAATAACCTTTTAAAATTTTTAGAGCTTAATTTTTGGGAACATTTATTATTGTAGTAAGTTATTGTCCATCTTTTTTTTTTTTCTGTGAATTCATCCTGAGACAGGTATCAACTGGACATCTTCCATTTTCTTAGCTTCTTCCTTTTATGATATCTGCTAGCATCTAAACCTTCTTCTTCCTCTTTTCCCTCAATATACCCCTCTATGGTATTTTTCACTAAACAATCCGTATGTAGTGTGTGAACCAACCAAGACATTTTTCTCTTCGTTATCATATTTATCAGGTTCCTTTCCTCTCGTACCATCCTCAACACTTCCTCATTCCTCACCCTGTCCATCCATTTCCCCTTCTTCACTCTTCTCTACAACCACATATTAAAACCCTCCAAATACCTTTGTTCCCTCTTTATGACTGTCCAACTCTCAGATCCATATGTCACCACACTCCACACAAAACACCTTACAAATCTCTTTCTTAACTTAATCGGGATTTTTAACACCATCAGTAATCCTCTCACCCTTCCATATGTTCCCTTCCTCATATCATTACAGCTTTTAACTTCCTCCACACAGTATCCACTCTGTCACCAGACTTCCAAATATTTGAACAACCTTATTTGTTCTAATTTATTCCCTTCAATGAATATAGCAACAATGCCTTCTTCCTTTCCTAGCTATCATCACTTTCGTCTTACCGATATATACATTAATTCCGAATTACTTTCCCACTCTTATAATGGATCCATCATGCCACACAGTTCTTCCTTCAACTTTGCCAACACCACTTAATAATCCATGTACGTAAAGATTTTTAGTGATTCTCGACTTATAACTATGCCTCGTGTCCATTCTAGAGCCTTCTCTGTCAAATTCTCTGCGTATATACTTAAAAGAACTGGGGACATACAACATCCCTCTTCCAATACTTATCTCTTCCGTTTCATCCTCCTTCACTTTCACCAAAGTTTTCTGTCCTGTGTAAGCCGCTTTATCAGTATTCTATCTTTCCTATCTACACCCCTATTTCTTAAAACCTGCAGTAGCATATTCCAATTCACTCGATCAAACGCTTTCTCCCAGTCAATAAAACAAACATACATTTTCCTGTTCACTTCCAAAACTCGTTCTGCTAGCATTCTTAGACATCCAAATGGATCTCTGGTACCTCTTCCCTTTATAAAACCAAACTAGTCCTCTCCGATATTATCATCTATTTTACTTTCTATTCTTCTCAGCATTATCCTTGTCACATTATTGGTAATATGAAATACAAAACTAATTGTTCTATATGCTTTGCATTCTTTGTCGATGTACTTCTTTGTTAAAGGAACCAAAATGGTCTTAAGTAGATATTTTGGCAAAATGCCAGTGTCGTATATCCTATTGACTAGATTAGTTAGTCTTATTACTACACCATTCGATAAGGCCTTAAGTGTCACAGATGGTATTCGGTCACATCCCACCACTTTTCTTTTCCTGAGATATTGGATAGATTTTTCAACGTCCCATCCTTCTATACTTGGTCCACGGTCCTCCTAATCACATTCCAGCTCTTATTCCAACACTAGTCCTATGTGATCTGCCTGAGAATCATATAGCTCCTCTTTGTATTCCATCCATACCTCTTTGTTTTCTTCTGAGCATGATGCTATCCTTCCTTACTTGTTCAGCATTCCTCTCTTGCTTGTTTTTCTTGGGTATTTCCTCGTCAAACTTTTTTCTGTTCTATACACGTCTTCACTTTGTTTGCTTTTCTTGTTCTTCCACCTCTTCACACCGTCTCTCCATCCACTCCTCCTTGGACCTGTCAGTCACTCTTCTCAACTCGTTCAGTTTTCTTTATATTCTTTTTACTTCTTCTGATGAATATTATTTCCATCTCCTACATTCATCCATTTTATCCAGTATGTCCTGCGTGATCCACCCCTTCTTGCTTCCTTTTATTCTCAAGTATCCAACAACCTCTTCTAAGGTCCTAAACATTGCGTTCCTAATCGTGTCCTATTCTTCTGATACATCAATACTCTGCCTTTATCTTTCCATCTTTTCTTCTATGCTTCTAGTATAGAACTCAAAGTCTTCGTTCTTTAAATTTACCACATCCAACTTCCTTATAGGTGGTTCCTTTTTAACATGCTTCAACTGTGTTGATATATCAGCCTCGAGAAGGTTCTGGTCTGTATTGACGTCCAATCCAGAATTTTATTTTTACATCTTAACACTGTTTTTAAACAGCTGGTTTACTATAAATAAGTCCATCTGATAGCTGTCTTTATCACTAGGGCTCTTCCTTATATAGATTCTTCGGCGATGGTTCTTAGATCAAGTGTTGGTAATTCAGAGATCAAGACTTTCACAGAATTCTACCAAGCACTCTGTTCTTTCGCTCCATCTTCCTAGTTCATAATCTTCAAATACATTCCCTCGCTTTACTTTCCACACCACAATGTTCCAGTCTCCTATCATTACGGTTCTTACTTGAACTTTTGTCCTCCTCATACACCTATTATATCTGTCCATATATCCTGACTACTTCTTCCTAATCTGCACTAGATGAAGGCATGTACAATTGAATTATCAAGGTATCAACCGAGTCACTCTATATCCCGATTACCAGCACCCTGTTACCTACAGGCGTATCCTTAGCTACATTGTTATCCAGTACTTTCCTATACAGCAATCCAACACCTCCTTTCTTATATTCTCTTCCTTTATAATCCATATTGTATTCTCTGGCATCCATATCCTTTTCTTCTTCCCATCGTACTTCATTTAATCCTAGAATGCTGATGTTATATCTCTACATTTCTTGCATCACAATCCCTAATTATCCTTTCCTATTTATTGTTCTCATATTCCAATCCCTAATCTTCAAACCAGATGTTTCCTTTTTCTCCTGTTATTATTAACTTTCACATATGAATTCTATCCTGGAATAGTTCCCACGCAGATATCCGATTGTGAACATGTCACTTCGGAATATTTACTCTCAGGAACAACCATGTCTATGAAAGTTTTGTCCAGTAGAACCTGCGATACCACAATAGTATTTAATACAGTTGTTTCTTCTTGCCTTCTGCATCCTATGTCGTTGACATCTGAAAGGTTCATTAGCCTTTAGGGGTGATTTCTCACTCCAAGGGCAAGAGGACGCCTCTGACCCCTATCATCTCCTTCAACTTCCAAAGATGACTTTTGTGATGCTAAACAATGCATATCCTGACTTTTATTCGTTCCCTTCCTACGTTATTCGCAAGCGTGAGGTGTAGGTAAGGATTTGGGTTTCACTGAGTCCAAGACCAATCGGCATTACCTGACCCCTTAGCCGCTTTATTGCTATTAATACTTAAATAATCAGAACACATCCAACTTAAGCTTTAAAATATAGATTAATCAGTCTGATTCAACTATAACATTTAAGTCTAACATAATAGTTATAAAATATTAAAATATATTAATATTTGTCTATATAAATACACTAACATGTGCGTGTATGTGTATTTGCATGTATTTTTTTGAATTGTGTACTTGCGAGTAAGTATATGTATGTATGTATGTGTGTATGTGTATGTGTATGTGTATGTGTATGTGTATGTGTATGTGTATGTGTATGTGTATGTGTGTATGTGTGTATGTGTGTGTGTATGTGTGTGTGNTGTGTATATATGTATGTATGTGTATATATGTATGTATGTGTATATATGTATGTATGTGTATATATGTATGTATGTGTATATATGTATGTATGTGTATATATGTATGTATGTGTATATATGTATGTATGTGTATATATGTATGTATGTGTATATATGTATGTATGTGTATATATGTATGTATGTGTATATATGTATGTATGTGTATATATGTATGTATGTGTATATATGTATGTATGTGTATATATGTATGTATGTGTATATATGTATGTATGTGTATATATGTATGTATGTGTATATATGTATGTATGTGTATATATGTATGTATGTGTATATATGTATGTATGTGTATATATGTATGTATGTGTATATATGTATGTATGTGTATATATGTATGTATGTGTATATATGTATGTATGTGTATATATGTATGTATGTGTATATATGTATGTATGTGTATATATGTATGTATGTGTATATATGTATGTATGTGTATATATGTATGTATGTGTATATATGTATGTATGTGTATATATGTATGTATGTGTATATATGTTTGACTGTGTATATATGTATGTATGTGTATATATGTTTGACTGTGTATATATGTTTGACTGTGTATATATGTTTGACTGTGTATATATGTTTGACTGTGTGTTAGTGTGCGTGTTAGTGTGTACGCGTGTGTTGATGTGTGTAAGTTTTTGTATGTGCATGTAAGTGTGTATGTGTGTATGTGTGTATGTAGTAGTGATGGGAAAAATCGAATAATTCTAAGAATCAAGTAATTTCTTAATTCTCTTTAAAAATAATTGAGTAAGCGAGTAGAATTACTCAAGTAATTTTTAGCGTTCCCGTGGCAATCGGTTGGACAACATTACTCGGGAGTCTTGCAATGGAATTTGATACTAATAACATGTCATACCATCTCTTCCTGAGTAGGCATTTGACAGTGACCTTCATCTTCAGGTTTCACGTTGCAAGTACAGTCAGTATGAAAGTATGCGTTTTAAGAAGTGTCTGACAAAAAAAATTGTTTCGTGCTCTTTTTAATCAAATAAACTTTTATTAATTCATTCATGTTAAAGAAATTGATAATAATGGTACCTTTTTAAAAGTGAAAACAGTTTTAATCTTTTTTCTATTTTTAGCTTACTATAATTATTAGTTTTAACTTATAAATAATCATATTTTACTAAGGCGAAATTATAATTAATAAAATAATTAAGAAAGCCTATCATTATTTTCATTTATGCATTTGTGGAGATAAGACTGCTGAGATGCTGAGTGGAAAAAATCGAGTAACTTTTATTGAGTACTTTTAACAAGAATCGGAAATGTGATACGCATATTTAGCATGCTTTTCGATTGTGTCATCTGCGAGTATTTTTTATTGAAAATGCACGAGAAATATTTAAACCATGAAGGGTCAATTTTGCGTAGCAGTTGACACTGTTAGTGAGAAATGAGCTCTAAAGGAATACGCCTTTTAAATGGAAATAGCATGGTAAACGATCCAACCAATAAGGTCGATTCTCACCTAGCTGTTAGGAAAAGAGAAAATAAAATAATAACAAGGTCCTAGTAAAGTTACTCGAGTAATCCCGGAAGAATCGAATACTCCCGATTACACAACACAATCGAGCTACCCTATTGTGCCCAACACTAGTATGTAAGTCTATGTGTATGTTTGTTTGAGTGTCTATATAATTATATATTCGTGTGTGTGTAGGTGCGTTTGGCTATGTGAGTTTGTGTATGTGCGTTGGGGTATTTGCGTCTGTTTATGTGTGTGTGTATGTTCATTCGTGCATCTGTATGTGCGTGTGTGTTTATGTGTATATGGTCTTGTGCGTACGTGTGCATGTGTATTTGCGTGTATGTGTGTGTATATCTGCGTGAGTATGTGTGTTCATGTAAGTGGTTGTATATGTGTATGTTAACTCCAATTTCCCTGAGAGGGTGGATTAAAGGATAGAACCATAGTGCAATCCATCAAGAAGAGACTTTTATCCTTCAGGAAAAATTGCTTATACGTCCGTTTTAGCATTATCTTTACCGTATTTATCTGTAGTGTCATTTTATTAGCGTGAGCTACATTTCTATGTAAATCATTTGAATAATTATAATATCTATCTTATTTAATAGTCAATTATAGTTAAATGTAGTATATATTGGATTACATTCTAACTGTATTAAACTATTACTCTATTTTACTCTTAATTTTCATAATAATAATTGTAGTTACACTGGAAATTAAGGTAGCTAGGTTAAGATAGCTTTTGTAATTAAAGAGTTTAGCAAATATAGCATAGTTTAATACTTTTTGAAAAACAAGTATTTTACGCCAATGCAGCACTATTGACCTACTACAGGATAGATCTTTGGTATCTCTGTGAAGAAAGATTTAATGTAATCATTTTTAGGTAAGTCCTCAGGTTAATTTAGTAAGTATAGTATTTGTCTTTTATAGTGACTATTAACTTTTCTATGGAGACAAATAATTAAAATGTATAGCTAGAAATATAGTGTTATTGTTTAATTTATAGTTAATTTAATTTCTTGATTTAAATCTACTCGGTCTTGTAGGTGATACACTAGTAGTCATAATAAAATTGTGACGATTATCTGAGACCACTATTGAATTTTTTTTTATAGTATTTTAAAAATTAACAAGGGAATATTATATTAATATAATTCATTACCTTTAAAATTCTATCTCTCACATCCCTAACACAGTAGCGTAATTAATGTAAGGAGGGCTAGAACGCAACGGGAGTAACCAAAACACATCTTCTTATTTATTTGAAAACTTGGTATAAGTTAATAAATATTCACCACTATTTCTCAAGTGACGTTACAAATAATTCACCATCATCAACACTATTTTTAATAGATAAATTGTTTCAAAGCTAAGCAAGGTTTATTAAAACAAATAAATGTTAATCTAATCAAGAGCGTATGTAAAAACTAGTTTTAAATCTATGATTTCAAGATACTACGTACATATCTCAGCTATTTTCCCTTACAAATATTGAACATGTTTCAACAAAGACCTAATGTCGTTGGTGCCTTCCGTCTCCCCCCTTCTGATCAAATTGATGTTAAACTAAATATTTCAACCCACTCAAATAACTACCCGTCGTAAAGGTGAATCAATATTTGAATGTTTAAATAATAGCTCGATGTGGCTATAACGTCGGAGAGGGTCCAATTATAAAACCATTAGTTTTCAATTTGTTACTAAAATAGGCTTGCAATTTACTTTCTATTTATTTATGCATTGGATCTACTTTTTTCTAAATTGATCCCTCTTTTATTTCATTTAGTATAAAATACAAAGATCTCAATGGCAAGTAAAATGTATTTTCTTTTAACCATTTACTGTTTCCATGTTACCATGTTTCAGGCTTCATGTAATAAAAATAATCATGACAAATATATGCTATTAAGTTTTTGAACTAGTCTTTTATATTATATTTAAGTATCCCATTAATTTAGCGTATATTTACATAGTTGAAATATATTACTATTATTTAAATATTTGCTCACAGAATTTAAAAAAAAAACATTAATACAAACTAGATATTAAAGCTATCGTTATTTAGTTTAAATGACGAAAATTGCATTACTTCTATTTTGGGACTCAGTGAATGCGTTGATACATTCTTAGAAACCAGATCTAAAAATATGTTTTGGATAAAAATCTCTACTTTATTTTAATTTTTTAAAAATTGATAAAATACTCACAGCTTCTCAATGAACATAATAATTAACCCTTTAGAGTTAATTTTTTTAAATTCCAAATGGTTAAATGTCTTCATTGAGAAGCTATCGTTATTATGTAATGTTGAGCAAGAGGATTTCTTTTGATACAAAATATAGCTCTGAACTAAAATATCAAAATAAAAATCAGAACGTATTTTTTTAAAAGAATAAAGAGATTAAGTTTGTTCAAAATGATCTTTCCATTCAGGTCCCTGCCTACCAAGGGAGTTTTCATCTTTTTTTGTGACGTCACGGGATTGTCATACCGAGAATCCACTTTTCCCTCCATGTTTCTCTTGTTTTGAATGCTCCAGTGAATCCTATACGGAGATATATTTTTATCATTTTTTTTCGCATCAAAGTTTTGTTTCTTATGGTAGAGTTTAGAGGGTTTCTTGGCATCTCAAAGGGGCTAGGGAAAAAAAATCTCACACGAGGTACACAAAAATGGCTTCTCATACTTTATTCATGTAGCACACAGAGGCATGGGTGGGTTTTCGGGACATGTGGGTTGGGTTAAGAATGGTGTGAGAAGACTG